>CM070550.1:45337573-45594451 GCA_036346405.1 Phyllostachys edulis | reverse complement strand
AAATGCGTTGCATAATAACCTCTGGAAATTTTATGTAAGGTTAATCTCATTGTCAACAAGCTCCAGTTAAAATTTCATCAAATTTGGAGTTCAATTGCTATCTCAAATAATTCTGCTAAGTCTCACTTTGTTAGAAATTAAACTTCAAACATGGCTCTGTTCCTTGGGCTAGCCATTTGTGCAAAGCTGGTCATTAACCCCATCTCGACCTCCTCTCCACCTTGATCAATCGCGGCCGTTGGATTTACATCCAACCGCCACGACCTCCTCCATGATCAACACCGCAAGGACCTCCTCACTCCACCAGGTCATAACCGTTGGATCAAAGGTCCACGGTCATGACCTCCCCTGTGTGTTAAATCTCAAAGACCTCCCACCTTGTTGAGGTCGTAGCCCTTGGATCCAAGATCCATGGCCATGACCTCCCCTCACTATTAAACTAAACCAACCTCCCACCTAAACGAGGTCGTAGCCGTTGGATCAGATCCAACAGCCCACGACCTCCCCTCAAAATATCTAGCGCACAAGACCTCCCCTATCTTGTGTTGTGTACCGTTGGATTAAAAATCTACGGTCACGACCTCCTCCTTGTCTTATGCGCATCAGATCTCCCCGCGCACGTGAGGTCGTTGCCCTTAGATCTAAATCTAATGGCCATGACCTCCCTTGTGTGTTGTGCGAGGCTCAGGACCTCCCCTGTTTTGATCACCACCGTTGGATCATAATCCAAAGGTCTTGACCTCCCTCGCACTTCACGCAAAGCCTCGACCTCCTTTGGTTGTGTGCCCTGGATTTAAATCCAAAGGCCATGACCTCCCCTCATGTTCTTAAGCTCATGTGCGGTTAAGACCTCACAGAGGTCCAAGACTGCTGATGGAGATCCAACGCTTTGGACCTCTGTCCCATTTTTCCACGCGCTTACACATTAAGAAATCGGAGGGCCACGACCTCCCCATCCTTGATCGTGTGGCTGGGACCTCCTACCAGTCAATTGAGCGTAACGGTTCAAAATTATCATCCGATGGTTAGGACCTCTCCTAGGTTTTATCCAACGGCCATATGGACCTCCCCTGTTCTTCTCCTTCCTCGGGCGCGCCTGCGAGCTCTGAGCAGTGGAGTTAATGCACGCCTGTCCACTAGGTACCTTTAACAGCTCTTTGCTGACCCGCATTTAATGCAGGTCAGCCTTCCGCCTCTCTGGTCAGCTCAGGTCTGCACCTTGTCAATTTCATGTCCTTGCCACCCCATGGACCAACCCGTGGGCTAAGCTCACCATGGAGCTTAGCCCCAGCTCATAACCTTCACCTCAGGCTATAAGTTATCCCTTGGAATCCTCCCTTGGCTTCCTTTGCACAATCGATCTCACCTTGCACTTTGTGCGTGGTGAGCTCCTCATCCACAGACTCTCCAATCCTCCCACCGCCATTGTCGAGCTTGGAGCTCCTCGGTGGCAAAAGGGTTCCAAGTGGCCTCTTCCTCCCTCTCTCTTGTTTCTATCTGGGCCTTTCTCCTCTGCGACCTCAACCCTAACTTCCTTTGGTTGGGGCATTTGCAGAGGTGGCCTAGTGGAGCTTGGAGCTTGGAGTTGAAGGTTGGACTTGAGCGGTGGAGCTCCCGTCTTCTCCAACTCAGGCCGCCACCGTCATCGACCTCATCGGCATCTTTAGGACCTCCAGTAACTCCCACGTAATCCCTTAGATGTTGGGCACCCGCTTGAATGCATGTTGCAGAGCTTTTACTTTGGGCGCACGCATGAATGTCGCGCGGAGCTGCTTTTTGCATTTTCGTATTTTGGCCGTGCGGGTCATCTCTGCCCTCTCCGGCTCGCCGGCGATTAAGGCCATCGTCATCGTCGAGAGTAAGCCCATGGTGTGCGCAACACTATTGCGAACACGGGGATGTCTTTTGTTGTCGCCGGCGAGGTCCGCATCGCCGGCAACAACCACTTCTTTGGGCTCGGGATCTTTGTCGGACGTCCCGACCGTGCCATCGTCATTTTAGGACAAAGATTCACCGTTTTAAATGCCTCAATCATTGCAATCATGGGGTTAGCGTTAAATGCCATTAACCCTGTCTTTTGCGCGCATTTAAGACCTCCCGCGCGCGGACCTCCTCGCTGTCCCGCGCACCTTTATTCCATGTCCAAGCGCGTGCGCGCTGGATCTGGACATCCATGACCTCCTCCGAGGAGATCTGGAGCGTCCAGGACCTCCCCCGCGCGTGATCATGGCCGTCCAGACCTCCCTGGAGGTCTGTGACGTTTAGATCTCTGCGTAGGACCTCCTGGAGGTCATCTCACCGTTGAGGACCTCCCACTTTAGATCTGGTCCGTCCCGGACCTCCCCTCATCGTTGTGGTCCGTTGGATTCTCCATCTGCGGCCACGACCTCCCCTCACCTCGCGCATGTGCATTGCTAGGAGCTCCAGGGCCTCTGGACCTCGCGAGCGCGTGTGTGCGTTACCTCCTGGGAGGTCTGAGCCGTTAGATCTATGATCTGTGGCTCACGTCCTCCCATGCCTTTGTGATTTTTGAAATTCCAGTGAGCTCTAGTATAAACTGAAAAAGGTATAACTTTGGAATTTCATATCTTTGTCGTTTTAAATCCAAATGAGGTCATTCAAATTGTGTTAGCTCTGTCTTGAACTTGACTTTAATCCAAAAATGATTGTAAGTTGAGTTCAGCCCCAGAGCACAGTTTTGCCTTTAGGTTTTAAAACTAACTTTAAATATACACTTAAATCAATGCTTAACTTGTAAAATACGTAACTAATGCTCTGTGGATTATTTTTGAGTGAGACCAACTTTGTTGGTTTCCTCTAATAATGAACTTACTGTGAACATTAGTTTTGAGCATGTTGCTGTTATAGAAATGAGGACTTGTGCATTATAATTTTGTTCAAGTTCTTGTTTTTGAAAAATTATCGAAAGTGCAATATAGCTCCAAATGAGATGAACTCAATTGTGTTATTCATCTCATGAGGTGCTGGTTTTACAGTAAAAATTTCAGCATCACCACTTTTCTAGAAAATGTTGCCTCATAATTAAATTAGTGAATAGTGCAGTTTGGTATTTTAGGGGCTGAGCAGAATTGTTTTGCTCATAACTTTTGCATTGAGAATCCAAATCAATTGGTTCTTGTTGCAAAATTCCCTAAAAATCACCCTCTTGCTGCTGTAGAAAATTCAGAGATTTTGGAGTTCGTTTGCTATGCTGTCTTTGTTGTTTTTCGTCGTTCTTATCGGTTCTTTATCGCTTTTCCGTTAGGTTTCGACATTTGTGGGGATCCCGAGAGTGACCCTCTGCCACAACTTGGCCAGCAACATCAAGGCAAGCAGTTTGATCATATCCCCTCTAACGCCCCATTACTTTAAAGGTTAATATATTGTTTTACTTCTATGTATGCATGCTACTTTGTGTTAAATGTCGCTAGCAATCCTATAGTTGCATAATCTGTAGGAATTGCTTATCCTCTACTACCTTGAGCCTAGGTTATTTGCTGTGGTGGGAGCTCGTTGGATGAGCTCTTATCACTTAGTAGTTTCGATTTAAATTGCTTAGACATGCTTAGTTTTCGGTAGTAATGGCGATCATCGACTTAGTCGATGGTCTTGATCACACAAGTATAATTATTCCTCCTATATGTCCAGCATTTGTGCTTTGATTAATTTGTAAAATCAAAAACTGAAAATAAAAGATTGATTTAGACTTGGGCATATTGGATGGATGGTGCGGTTTTGGAATGTGGTGGTATGCACGGTCCCTAAGGACCGAGTACTTGGGTCACTAAGCCAAGCACTTTTATGCTAACCACACGAGGGGATATGGGACCTCTCTTGACTAAGTACTTTGGGAGGTGTTAATTATGAGCTGGTCGGTGGGTGTTTTAAAAGAAAATGTGTGTGTGTGGTGTGGGAGGGAGCATTAGCAGGCGGTTAGGTCTGTCTAATGTGTCCTTGTCCCGTGGGACGCTGCTCAGAATTAGCATCGTCCATTGGAAATGTCTCGTAGGACTTAGCCGTGCTGCAAGCATACCAAAGGTAGTGTGCTTAAAGGAAAGGCGATGCGGCGTGTGGGTACATTGGTACACCCTGCAGGTTAAAACTATTCAAATAGCCTCGTCCTAGGTTATGGACATGCTTGGTAAGGTCGTTCAAGACTAGACTACAACCTTTAATTAAAACTTGACATGGTTGGTATGAACGGGGAGTTCATGCTATTGTTGTGGTGGCTATTGGGTTAGTCACTTCCGGGATGTTCTTGTTGTTGTTACTATGTTACCTATCTCGTTGTTACTTCAACATTTAAAAATGCTTTGCCAAATTGCCTTCAATCTATTATGTTATTGCAAATAAATGTTGCTTTATACTAAAATGAGTCCAAAGCCTCATCCACTTAAATAAAGCTTGCATGTAGCTATTTATAGTTCTCGTTATCTCACACGTAAGTCTTGCAGTACTTTATGTACTCATCCGCCCGTGGTTGTGGTAATTTTTTGTGGCTTTTGTTGCAGAGGAAGAAGGAGAGCTCCAAGAGCCTCTCTTTTGTGCTACGTGTTGCGCTTTCTTGACGACTAGCTTGGCGGTCGGTCGATGCCTAGGGTTAAGGCACACCGATTGGCTTTGTGTTATAGCCATCTTTATGGCACTTTTGCTTCATTGTTGTCTCTTTAGAATTGTTGTTATTTGGCCTCACGGGCCCTCTTTTGTAATAACCTATCCTTATTTATATTAACTTCGGTTTGTTGCTTATGTTCTATGTGTTGTATGGAATTGATACATTCTTTTGTTGTGAGGTATGTATACTGCATTCTGGGGAGTATACATCTCTCGAGACTGGGTTTATTTGGTTGATAATACTAGGGTCAATTGGATGACTAAGTATTATGAGCTTAATAAATCCGGGTGCTCACACTAGACTACAACATTTAATTAAAACTTGATGGGTTGGTATGAATGGATGTTCATGCTATTGTTGTGGTGGCTATTGGGTTAGTCAGTTCCAGGATTGTTGTTGCCTATCTTTTGTTACTTGTCTCGTTGTTCTTGCAAATTAAAATGAATTGCAAATCTGCTTTGAAAATTATTTAAATATTGCAAATGAAAACTTGCTTTATGCCAAAATAAGTCCAAAGCCTCATCCACTAAATAAAGCTTGCATGTAGTTAAACTATAGTTCTGTTATCCTACACGTCAGTCTTGCGAGTACATTTTTGTACTCATTTGCTTTGCTTAATAACTTGGTTGCAGAGGAGGTAGAGCCTAAAAAGCTTTACTTTTGTGAGATCTTATTGCTTGGGGAATCGAGCTAGGCATCTTGGTTGGTTGCCTTGTGGGCTAAAGGCAAACCTTGTGGCTCTCTTTTGTTATCGCCATCTTATGGCATGTTGCTTCCGCTGTGTTACTTCTATTTGTTGTATTTGGTCGGTCGGCCCCTTTTGTAATAACTCTATATGTTGTATGTCTTTTATTCTAGTTCGTGCTTTGGTTCTATGTTTGAATGGAATTGATGCATGATTTTGTAAAGGGGTATGTATACTGCATTCTGGGAAGTATACATATCTCGAAAACACGGATTATTTTGTTTGTAATGCTAGAGTCAATGGATGACTAAGTATTACAAGCCTAATAAACCAGGGTCCTCACAAAGTTGGTATCAGAGCCATACTGACCATAGAAACCCTAGCTTGGTCACCTTTAGGATATTTTGGAAAAATTATTTTCAAAGTATCAAAGAGTTTATGAAAGCTTAAGTAATTCTCAAGTTTTACTCCTTACCTATCTTAGCTTTCTTCTCTCATCTTACTCTAATTTGAGTTTTAAAAATTGTTTACCTCTCCTCCCTTCAAAGATAGTTGTTATCGTTTAACTGGTTTTTGGGGGAACTTATGAGAGTTCTAAAATTGAAGTTTTGGCTGTCTTTTAGTGAAGAATGGAAGTGTTTGGAGCTGGATTTCGAATCTGGAATTTTAAGACAGCAAGCAAGCATTTTAGGGTAGCAAAGCTCAAGTTAGTGATTAAGGTAGAAAATGAGAGGTTAATTCAAATAAAACTTGTGGGAATGAAAGGGTAAGATGTGATACTAGTTAGCTAAGTATCTAACACTTAATTCGCTGGTTTAACCTTGCTTTTGGTGTAGAATTAGAGCTAAAGTAGCTTGCTGAAATTTTATCTTCTCAACCAATTACTCGTTCATTCAATACGGGATAATTGCATAGAGAAGTTGAGCTTTATTCCTTAGTGATCCTTGCTGTTTTTAGAGTCTTTTGGGGGATTTAAAGTCCTTTTACTTGCTGTTTTAGCTTTCGATTAGGGTGATATTCCATTCCCCTAGTCGTTAGCTTATTCGCTTTCGTTCAGATTTTGTTTTGCGGGTGTTAGTTGCTAACCTCTTTCCCCTCTCAACAGGATGGCGGGTCGTACTCGTAGCGGCCAAGGGCAGGCAGCTGGTCCGGACGAGGAGCTTCCTCCTCCTCCGACCATGGCCGAGGTTCTTCTTGATAGAGCGAACCGCATGGATGACAGAGAGTGCTATTGGATGTCATCGCGCGCAACACCTCAGCCCTTACCGGTGCTTCAGGATACGGGCAAGGGAGTGGACATTAGTCTCGTGGGGGCCTCGCTGAGTTTCTTCGTACCTAGCCCCCCACCTTTTCCAGGTCTGAGGACCCGCTCGATGCAGATGACTGGCTTCGTCTGGTAGAGCGGAAGCTCAAGATCGCATGCAGCGCTGTGAGCACGAGAAGGCGCTGTTTGCATCACACCACCGGTGGAGGGTGCAGCTTTGTCATGGTGGGAGAGCTATCTCGCCATGCAGCCCGTAGACCACACCGTCACCTGGGAGGAGTTTCAGACGCCTTCCGTCGTTCTCATATCCTGCCGCCGCTTGATGAACATCAAGCGGGAGTTTCGCCCTCAAGCGAGGCGAGCTTCGCCAGGAGTATGTGTACGAGTTCAACCATCTAGCTCGTTATGCTCCTGAGGATGTGGCCACTGATATGGCCAAGCAAGCAAAGTTCAGGGGTGGCTTGTCTGAGGAGTTGAAGGACAAGCTATCCATCCTCGACTTCCCTGATTTCCAAACCTTGGTCGACAAGGCCATCGTCGTGGAGCACTCTGGTAGGGAGCTTATGGATTCCCGCAAGCACAAGTGGGAGTCCTACAAGTCGTCTAGGGCTGGCTCTTCCCGTTCTCCTCCGAACTCTCGGGGTCCGTGCTCGAGCTTCAAGACTTCGAGGTTGCGGCAAGACCCCTCGTCCTTCGCGGGCCGTGCCCCAATCACGTGCAGCTGCGAGTCAGCCTGGTGGCCCCCGCAACCCAACCGCCAACGTCATTTGTTTCTTCTGCAACCAGAAGGGCCATTATGCAAATAATTGCCCTAAGAAGACTGGAGCAGCCCCTCGTCCTAATGGAGGACGCGGGCCAGGTGGTGGATCTTCTCAAGATTAGAAGATTGTCCCCGTGGCCCAAGGCGTGGTGGGCGGCGGTCGCGTCAACGCCATCTCTGCTGAGGAGGCACAGGAGGCACCTGACGTCGTTTTGGGTACGCTTCTTGTTAACTCCCATCCTGCTACTGTTTTATTTGATTCTGGAGCATCTCATTCTTTTGTATCTCAGCCTTTTGCTGCTATTAGTGATCTTTTGTTTGCTCCTCTGTTGGTCCCGTTGCTCATTCGCTCTCCCGGTTCGGAGTTGAGAACCGAATTGGAGTGCAGGGATGTTCCTATCGAGATTGAGGGAGTAAGGTTTGTGGCAAACCTTATTCTCCTCAATGCAGCGAGCTTAGATGTAATTCTTGGCATGGATTGGTTGTCTCAGCACATGGGGCAAATCGATTGCGCCCGGAAGCTCATCTATCTTACTAGTCAATCCGGCGAGCAGGTTTGTTTTTCGCCGAAGCTGTCAGGCCCTCATCTCTTCACACTTCAAGCGAAGCCAGCTCCGGATATTCGTGAAGTCCCAACGGTATGTGACTTCATGGATGTTTTTCCCGAGGATCTTCCAGGGATGCCACCCGTTCGTGATCTCGAGTTCGTTATCGAGTTGGCTCCCGGTACCGCCCCGATTTCGAAGAGGCCTTATCAGATGCCACCGAATGAGTTGGTGGAGTTGAAGAAGCAACTTAATGAGCTTCAAGAAAAGGGTTTCATCCGCCCCAGCTCATCTCCGTGGGGTTGTCCGGCTATCTTCGTTAAGAAGAAGGATCAGATTTTTTCGCATGGCCGATTATCGTTAAACAACGAGTGACGGTCAAAAACAAGTATCCTTTGCCCCGCATCGATGATCTCTTTGATCAGTTATCTGGAGCCCAGGTTTTCTCCAAGATTGATTTGAGAGTGGGATATCATCAAGTTCGTATCCGACCTGAGGATATTCCCAAGACGGCTTTCTCTACTCGTTATGGCTTGTATGAGTACACCGTCATGTCTTTCGGCTTGACCAATGCTCCTGCCTTGTTCATGAACCTCATGAATTCGGTGTTCATGGAGTATCTGGATAAGTTCGTCGTGGTCTTCATCGATGATATTCTTATCTATTCCAAGAACGATGAGGAACACGCCGAGCATCTGAAGCTTGTTTTGGGCAAGCTGCGTGAGCACCAGCTGTATGCGAAGTTCAGCAAATACGCTTTCTGGTTGAAGGAAGTGGCCTTCTTAGGCCATGTGCTTTCAGTAGGAGGCGTAGCCGTTGATCCTAGCAAGGTCAGCGATGTGCTATCCTGGAGTCAGCCCCGTTCGGTAACCGATGTGCGGAGTTTTCTTGGTTTAGCGGGATATTATCGTCGCTTTATCGAGAACTTCTCCAAGATCGCGAAGCCGATGACGGAGTTGCTCAAGAAGGACAAGAAGTTCATGTGGTCCACTGAGTGTGAGGAAAGTTTCCAAGTACTCAAGACGCGTTTGACCACTGCTCCCGTTCTCATTCTTCCTGATATCCATCGGAGCTTCGATATCTATTGCGATGCTTCTCGTCGAGGCCTCAGTTGTGTCCTTATGCAAGAAGGCAAGGTAGTGGCCTATGCATCAAGGCAATTGAGACCTCATGAACTCAACTATCCTACCCATGACTTGGAGCTAGCTGCTATGATTCATTCACTTAAGATTTGGCGACATTACCTTATCGGTAATCGTTGTGAAGTGTATTTGGATCACAAAAGCTTGAAGTATTTGTTCACCCAGCCAGATCTGAACCTCAGGCAAAGGAGATGGTTGGAATTGATCAAAGACTATGATGTGGGTATTCACTACCATCCGGGCAAGGCTAATATCGTTGCCGATGCGCTTAGTCACAAAGCGCATTGCAATGCTTTGTCTCTCAAGGAGCTTCAACCCTCTCTTCTGGAGGAATTTCAGCGTCTCAACTTGGGTTTGGTTGAGCATGGTTTCCTCACTACCTTGGTTGTGCAGCCAACCTTGGTGGATCGTGTCAAGGCCGCTCAGCAATCGGATCCTGCGGTGAACAAAATCAAGGAAAATGTCAAGAACGGAACAGCCAAGTGCTTCTCTGAGGATGAGCATGGTGTTGTGAGATTCGGGCAGCGCCTTGTGGTTTCGAAGGACATGGAGTTGCGGAAATTGATCCTCCGCGAAGCCCATGATTCTCCTTTATCCATTCATCCCGGGGCCACAAAGATGTATCAAGATCTCCGTCAAGGATTTTGGTGGACCCGAATGAAGAGGGAGATTGCGAAGTTCATTGCTTGGAGTGCGGCGTGTGTTGTCGTGTGAAGGCCGAGCATCGGCGTCCACCGGACTTCTTGACCCTGCACATTCTCGAATGGAAGTGGATTCGATCAGATGGATTTTATTACCGGTCTACCCGGTCACCGGAAAGAAATGATGCCATTTGGGTTGTCATTGATCGCTTGACTAAAGTGGCACACTTTCTTCGATCAAGACCAAGATTCATACCGGTCGCCTAGCCGAGCTCTATGTATCCGAGGATCGTGAGTTTGCATGGTGTGTGCAAGACGATCGCTTCGATCGTGGTTCCATTTTCACTTCCCAGTTCTGGCATAGCCTGCAGGAGGCTATGGGAACTCGCCTTTCGTTCAGCACGGCATATCATCCCCAAACTGATGGTCAGACCGAGAGGGTCAACTAAGTTTTGGAAGACATACTTCGTGCTTGTGTTCTTTCATATGGGAAGCATTGGGAGAAATGCTTGCCATTCGCTGAGTTTTCTTACAACAACAGCTTTCAGGCCAGTCTCGGTATGGCACCTTTCGAGGCCTTATACGGGAGAAAGTGCAGAACCCCGTTGAACTGGTCTGAGACCGGTGAAAGACCTTTCTTTGGGCCGGGCTCGATCAATGAGGCCGAGAGTCAAGTCCAGCTTATTCGTGAGCGTCTTCGCACAGCCCAATCCAGGCAAAAGAGCTATGCAGATCGCCGTCGTCGGGAGTTGAGTTTTGAGCCTAATGACTTTGTTTATCTCAAAGTCTCTCCTTTGAAGGGCCATTGTAACATCCCAACTGTATAAACAGGGTTTGTTCAAATAAAATTAAGGTGTAGAAATTAAAACTTTTTCTCACAACTTGAAAACCCCTAACCCTTCATGTAATTCTTGTCCAAGAGTTGTGTAATCCAAAAACACAAAGCTCTTGTTGACCAAAAGTCAAATTCATTTTCCAATTGTCTAAATCTTGTGCCAAACATTTGGAGATATTTTTCCTTGGTCCTAAAGTTGTTGTGGGACCCTCTGAAAAATATCCCAAGATGTAAAACTTGTTTGTAAATTTTGAGGTAAAACAAATCCTTGAACAACCTTCATGAATTTCCTGAGAAAAATGCATTGCATAATAACCTCTGGAAATTTTATGCAAGGTTAATCTCATTGTCAGCAAGCTCCAGTTAAAATTTCATCAAATTTGGAGTTCATTTGCTATCTCAAATAATTCTGCTAAGTTTCAGCCGTTAAAAACTAAATTTAAAAGCCTACACTTTGTTCCTTGGGCTAGTCAGGCAACGCCGTCCAGCCAACCGTGTCTGCACCTCAGCAGACCTCCTCTCCATTTGATCAGTCGCAGCCGTTGGATTTACATCCAACCGCCACGACCTCCTCATGATCAACACCGCAAAGACCTCCTCACCTCATCGGTCATAACCGTTGGATCAAAGATCTACGGTCATGACCTCCCCTATGTGTTAAATCCCAAAAACCTCCACGGGCTGTTAAACCACTTGACATCCCACCTTGTTGAGGTCGTAGCCCTTGGATCCAAGATCCATGGCCATGACCTCCCCTCACTTTTAAACTAAGCAAACCTCCCTGCGTTATCAAGCGCACAAGACCTCCCCTATCTCGTGTTGTGCACCGTTGGATTAAAAATCCACGGTCACGACCTCCTCCTTTCCTCGTCGCATCGAGATCTCCCACAAGACGTGAGGTCGTTGCCCTTAGATCTAAATCTAAAGGCCATGACCTCCCTTGTGTGTTGTGCAAGCTCAAGACCTCCTCGCGTTTCACGCAAAGCCTCGAACCTCCTTTGGTTGTGTGCCCTTGGATTTAAATCCTAAGGCCATGACCTCCCCCTCATGTTCTTAAGCTCATGTGCGGTTAAGACCTCACAGGAGGTCCGCACCGTTGGATGGAGATCCAACGCCTTGGACCTCCTAATCCCATTTTCCCACGTGCGCTTACACATTAAGGAAATCGGAGGGCCACGACCTCCCCATCCTTGATCGTGTGGCTGGGACCTCCTCCCAGCCACTTAAAACATAACGGTTCAAAATTGTCATCCGATGGTTAGGACCTCCCCATGGTCCTATCCAACGGTCATAAAGACCTCCCCTGTTCTTCTCCTTCCTTGGTCATGCCTGCGAGCTTCGAAAGCGGTGAATTAATGCATGTCCATCCATGGGTGCGTTATAACGACTCTTGGCGACCGCATTTAATGCGTGTCGACTTTTTGCCCTCTCTGGTCAGCTCAGACCTGCCACTGTGTCAACTTTACATCTTGTCCAATGCCCTAGACCGTGCCATGGGCCAAGCTCACCATGAGCTTAGCCAGTGGTCCATGACCTCCTTGCCCTTAGGATAAAACCACCCCCACGGTTTCCCTGGCTTCCTTTACACGCCATTGTTCCTTGCTCGCTCTCCTGTGCTTGTGAGCTCTAGACCACCAAAGTTTCCTTGGCCGCCATTGCTGGAGCTTGAAGCCCCTCGGTGGGCAAGGGTCGCTGGAGATTTCTTCTCCCTCTCCTTCCTTCCATTGGTGCCTTCCCTCTGGGACCAAGACCTAACTTGTTTTGGTTTGGGCATTTACAGAGGTGGACAAAGTGGAATCTGGAGCTGAAGCTTTGGCCGTGGAGCACCCTTCCTCCCCGGCACCGGTCCTCCCTTCCTCGACCTCCTCAGCACCTTAGGACCTCCAGGTACTCCCTGATAGTCCTTTAGCGCTGGGCACCCGCATGTATGAGGTCGCGGAGCTTTTAAATTGGGCACACGCTTGATTGGATGTCGCGCGGAGCTTCCCTTTTGCATTTTGAATTTTGCCGTGTGCTTGTCTTCGTTGTCCTCTCTGGCTCACCGGCGTTCAAGGCCGTCGCCGCCGTTGAGAGGAGGTCCATTGGGTGCGCATGGTTATTGCGGACCCAACGGTACCATTGGATGTCGCCGGCGAGGTCTGTATCGCCGGCGAGGTCTGTATCGCCGGCGATGACCACGTCTTTGAACCCGGGTAGTTGTCGGACAAAACGGCAGCGCCGTTGCCGTTTTTAGGACAAAGATCCACCGCGTTAATGCGCTCATCATGTGCTCAAATCATTGAAATCATTGGCATGTCTTAACTGCATTTAATCCTCACCTTGCGCGCAATTAAGGCCTCCCGCGCGCGGACCTCCTGGTGTCCCGCGCGCATTAAACTCTTGTCCGAGCACGTGTGTGCGCGCAAGCACGTGGTCGCGAGATCTGGGACGTCCATGACCTCCTCCGAGGAGATCTGGAGCGTCCAAGACCTCCCCTTGCGCGATCGTGGCCGTCCAGACCTCCCTGGAGGTCTGTGGCGTTTAGATCTCTGCGTAGGACCTCCTCGAGGTCATCTCACCGTTGAGGACCTCCCCCTTTAGATCTGGTCCGTCCCGGACCTCCCCTCATCGTTGTGGTCCGTTGGATTCTCCATCTACGGCCACGACCTCCCCTCACCTCGCGCATGTGCGTTGCTAGGAGGTCGAGGACCTCTGGACCTCGTGGAGCGTAGAGTTGTTCTCTGGGAGGTCTGAGCCGTTAGATCTATGATCTGTGGCTCACGTCCTCCCTTGTATTTCTGGTTTTAGAAATTCGGTGAACTCCTAAGTATAAACCTGAAATAAGGTATAAACTTTAGAATTTCATATCTTTGTCATTTTAAATCCAAATGAGGTCATTCAAATTGTGTTAGCTCTGTCTGAACTTGACTTTAATCCAAAAATGATTGTAAGTTGAGTTCAGCTCCAGAGCACAGTTTTGCCTTTAGATTTTAAAACTCACCTTAAATATACACTCAAATTAATGCTTAACTTGTAAAATACATAACTAATGCTCTGTAGATTATTTTTGGGTGAGACCAACTTTGTTGGTTTCCTCTATTAATGAACTCACTGTGAAAATTAGTTTTGAGCATGTTGCTGTTATAAAAATGAGGACTTGTGCATTATAATTTTGTTCAAGTTCTTGTTTTTGAAAAATTGTAGAAAGTGCATAATAGCTCCAAATGAGGTGAACTCAATTGTGTTATTCATCTCATGAGGTGCTGGTTTTACAGTAAAAATTTCAGCTTCACCTCTGTTCTAGAAAATGTTGCCTCATAATTAAATTAGTGAATAGTGCAGTTTGGTATTTTTAGGCTGAGCAGAATTGATTTCGTCATATCTTTTGCATTAAGAATCTAAATCAATTGGTTCTTGTTGCTAAATTCATGATAAATCATTGTCTTGCTGCTGTAAAATTTTCATAGCATTCGGAGAAGTTTCTCTGTTGCGTCTTTTTGGTTTTCCGTCGTTCTTATCGTTTCTTTATCGCTTTTTTTCTGTTAGGCTTCGACATTTGTGGTGATCCCGAGAGTGACCCTCTGCCACAACTTGGCCAGCAGCAACAAGGCAAGCAGTTTGATCAATCCATCGTTGTCCCATTACTTTAAAGCTTAATATATTGTTTTACTTCTATGTATGCATGCTACTTTGTGTTAAATGTTGCTAGTAATCCTATAGTTGCATAATCTGTAGGAATTGTTCATCCTCTACTACCTTGAGCCTAGGTTATTTGCTGTGGTGGGAGTTCGTTGGATGAGCTCGTATCACTTAGTAGTTGCGTTTTCTACTGCTTAGACATGCTTAGTAACAGTAGTAATGGGCGATCATCGACTTAGTCGATGGTCTTGATCACTCAAAACTGATTATTACTCCTATATGTCCAGCACTTGTGCTTTGGTTAATTTGTAAAATCAAAAACTGAAAATACAAGATTGATTTAGACTTGGGCATATTGGATGGATGGTGCGGTTTTTGGAATGTGGTAGTATGCCTGAGTCAACAAGGACCGAATTCTTGCGCCATTGATCCAAGCAATTATGCGTGCTAACCACACGAGGGGGATATGGGACCTCTCTTGACTAAGTACTTTGGGCGGTGCTAATTGGGGTCGCTCGGTTGGTGTGTTTTAAAGATAAACTGTGTGTGTTTGGTGTGGGAATGGAGCAGTGGCAGGCCGGTTAGGCTGTCCATTGGGTCCTTATCCCCGTGGGTTGTGCGGGTCAGAATTAGCACTGTCCATTGGAAATGTCTCGTAGGACTTAGCCGTGTCGGCACACCTTTGGTAGTGTGCTTAAAGGAAAGGCGGTCTGACGTGTGGGTACATTGGTACACCCTGCGCAGGATAAAACTATTGAATAGCCTCGTCCTAGGTTATGGACACGCTTGGTTATTTCCGTGAGAATTAGACTACAACCTTTAATTAAAACTTGACATGGTTGGTATGAGCGGGAGTTCATGCTATTGTTGTGGTGACTATTGGGTTAGTCACTTCGAGTTGATCTTGTTGTTGTTACTATGTTATTTATCTCGTTGTTACTTCAACATTTAAAAATGTTTTGCCAAATTGCCTTCAATCTATTATGTTATTGCAAATGAAACTTGCTTTATGCTAAAATGAGTCCAAAGCCTCATCCACTTAAATAAAGCTTGCATGTAGCTATTTATAGTTCTGTTATCTCACACGTAAGTCTTGCGGAGTACTTTATGTACTCATCGCCTGTGGTTGTGGCATTTTGTGGCTTTTGTTGCAGAGGAAGGAGGTGAGCTCCAAGAGCCTCTCTTTTGTGCTACGTGTTGCGCTTTCTTCGACGACTAGCTTGGCGGTCCCACGAGATGCCTAGGGTTAAGGCACACCGATTGGCTTTGTGTTATAGCCATCTTTATGGCACTTTTGCTTCATTGTTATTTCTTAGTAGTTCTTGTTGTTATTTGGCGGAAGGCCCTCTTTTGTAATAACCTATTCCTTATTAATATTAACTTCTGGTTTGTTGCTTATGTACTATGTGTTGTATGGAATTGATACATTCTTTTGTTGTGAGGTATGTGTACTGCATTCTGGGGAGTATACATCTCTCGAGACTGGGTTTATTTGGTTGATAATACTAGGGTCAATAGGATGACTAAGTATTATGAGCTTAATAAATCCGGGTGCTCACAAAAGTTGGTATGAGAGCTATACTAACCGTAGTAACGCAAGCTTGGTCGTCTTTAGGATATTTTGAAAACCTAATTTCAAAGTATCAAATGAGTTTTGAAAGCTTAAGGAAATTCTCAGATTTTACTCCTTATCTATCTTAGCTTTCTCTTCGCATCTCACTCTAATTTGAGTTTTAAAAGTTGTTTTCCTCTCTTCCCTTCTACAAAATAGTTGTTATCGATTAATGGGGTTTTGGGGAATCAATGAGTTTGGCAAATTGAAGTGTTGGCTGCCCATCTACAAGGTTTTGAAGCTTCTGGAATGGCCAATTTCGACTGGAAGCTTGGATGCAAAATCTGGACAGCAAGCGTCAATTTCCGGACAGCAAGCTCAAAGGTTCTAAATAGGGTAGATAATGAGAGGTTAAATTAACTAAAAATTGTGGGAATAAAAGGGTAAGATGTGATACTAGTTAGCTAAGTATCTAACACTTATTTCGCTGCATTAACCTTGCTCTCTAATAGTTTCAGGTCTCATCTTACAATCTGATTTTAATCTTCTCGATCAATTACTCGTTCATTCAATACGGGTTAGTTGAGTTGAGAAGTTGAGCCTTGCTTTTGGTGTTTCTTGGCTGTTTTTAGAGTCTTTTAGAAGCTTCTAAAGTTTAATTACTCGCTGTTTTTGGCTTTCGATTTGGGCGATATTCCATTCCCCTAGTCGTTAGCTTTTGCTTTCTTTAAGGCTTTGTTTTTCGGGTTTGGTTGCTAACCGAAATTTCTTGTAACAGGATGGCCGGACGCACTCGTAGTGGCCAAGGCCAGTCAGCTGGTCCGGACGAGGAGCTTCCTCCTCCTCCGACCATGGCCGAGGTTCTTCTTGGATCGGCGCAACCGCGCGGATGACAGAGAGTTCTCTCGGGCGTCATCGCACACAACACCACTGCACTTACCGGAGCTTCAGGATCTGGGCAAGGGAACGCCCATCAGCCGCGTGGAGGACTCGCGGAGTTGCTTCGTACTCAGCCCCCTACCTTTTCTCGGTCTGAGGACCTGCTCGATGCAGACGATTGGCTCCGTCTGGTGGAGCGAAAGCTCCGCATCGCGCAGTGCCAGGAGCACGAGAAGGCGCTGTTCGCATCGCACCAGCTGGAGGGTGCAGCTTTGTCATGGTGGGAGAGCTTTCTCGCCATGCAGCCCGCAGACCACACCGTCGCTTGGGAGGAGTTTCGTACTGCCTTCCGTCGGGCTCACATCCCTGCCGGCTTGATGGAGATCAAGAAGCAGGAGTTTCTTGCGCTCAAGCAAGGGCGTAGCTTAGTCATGGAGTATGTCTACGAGTTCAACCATCTAGCTCGTTATGCTCCCGAGGATGTGGCCACCGATATGGCTAAGGTGCCAAGTTCAGCGTGGCTTGTCCGAGGAGTGAAGGACAAGCTATCCATTGTCGACTTCACGATTTCCAGACCTTGGTCGACAAGGCCATCGTCGCTGAGCATGCGGCTCGAGAGCTTATGGACTCCATAGCGCAAGTGGGAGGCCCATAAGTCGCCGAGGCGTTCCTCCGTCCCCGCTTGGGCGGTCTCGAGGTACCGGTCCCCATCTTGGCGCCCGAGGTTACACGCCTGTTCGCTCGTTCGCAGCAGGCGTGTCTCGATCCGCACTGCGAGTCAGTGAGCGGCCCCGCAACCCAGCTGCTGGGGTCACATGCTTTTCTTGCAACCAGAAGGGCCATTATGCAAATAATTGCCCTAAGAAGACAGGAGCAGCCCCTCGTCCTAATGGAGGACGTGGGCCAGGAGGTGGTGCATCTCTGGACCAGAAGATCGTCCCGGCTACCCAAGGAGTGGGTAGTGGTCGCGTCAACGCCGTCACTGCAGAGGAGACTCAGGAGGCACCCGACGTCGTGCTAGGTACACTTTCTGTTAACTCTCACCCTGCTACTGTCTTGTTTGATTCAGGAGCATCTCATTCCTTTGTTTCTGAGTCTTTTGCGGTTGTTGGTGAGCTTCTTTTCTCTCCATTGTCGGTCCCGCTACTCATTCGCTCTCCTGGTTCGGAGTTGAGAGCTGAATCTGAGTGTAGGGATGTTCCTATCGAGATCGAAGGCGTAGGGTTCTTAGCAAACCTTATCCTTCTCCATTCAGCGAGTCTTGATGTGATTCTTGGCATGGATTGGTTGTACCAACACATGGGGCAAATCGATTGCGCCAGGAGGCTCATCTCTCTATCTAGTCCCTCTGGCGAGCAGGTTCGCTTTTCGCCGAAGCTGCTAGATCCGCATCTCTTCGCGCTTGAAGCGAAGCCCGCTCTAGATATTAGCGAAGTCCCAACAGTTTGTGACTTCGTTGATGTCTTTCCCGCAGATCTTCCAGGGATGCCACCCGTTCGAGACCTCGAGTTTGTCATTGAGTTGGCTCCCGGTACCGCCCCTATCTCAAAGAGGCCTTATCGGATGCCACCGAACGAGTTGGTGGAGTTGAAGAAGCGCTTAAGTGAGCTGCAAGAGAAGGGTTTCATCCGCCTAGCTCATCTCCTTGGGGTTGTCCAAAATCTTCGTAAAGAAGAAGGATTAGGTACTTTATGATGTCGTTGATTACCGCCCACTTAATGAAGTGACGGTAAAGAACAAGTATCCATTGCCCCGCATCGACGATCTCTTCGATCAATTAACTGGAGCCCGAGTTTTCTCCAAGATTGATTTGAGAGTGGGATATCATCAGGTTCGGATTCGACCTGAGGATATTCCAAAGACAGCGTTCTCTACTCACTACGGCTTGTACGAGTACACCGTCATGTCATTCGGCTTAACCAATGCTCCTACCTTGTTCATGAACCTCATGAATTCGGTATTCATGGAGTATTTGGATAAGTTTGTCGTGGTCTTCATCGATGATATCCTGATCTATTCCAAGAACGATGAGGAACACGCCGAGCATCTGAAGCTTGTGTTGAGCAAGCTGCGTGAGCACCAGCTGTACGCGAAGTTCAGCAAGTGTGCATTCTGGTTGAAGGAAGTGTCTTTCTTAGGCCACGTTCTTTCAGCAGGAGGCGTAGCCGTTGACCCTAGCAAGGTCAGCGATGTTCTTTCATGGAGTCAGCCTGCTTCGGTCACCGATGTACGGAGTTTTCTCGGTTTAGCGGGATATTATTGTCGCTTTATCGAGAACTTCTCCAAGATCGCGAAGCCGATAACGGAGTTGCTCAAGAAGGACAAGAAGTTCGTGTGGTCCGTTGAGTGTGAGGAGAGTTTCCAAATACTCAAAAAGCGTTTGACCACCGCTCCTGTTCTTGTTCTTCCCGATATCCATCGAAGCTTCGATATCTTTTGCGATGCTTCTCGTCGAGGCCTCGGTTGTGTCCTTATGCAAGAAGGCAAGGTAGTGGCCTATGCATCAAGGCAATTGAGACCTCATGAACTCAACTATCCTACCCATGATTTGGAGTTGGCTGCTGTGATTCATGCACTTAAGATTTGGCGACATTACCTAATTGGTAATCGTTGTGAAGTGTATTCGGATCACAAAAGCTTAAAGTACTTGTTCACACAGCCTGACCTGAACCTCAGGCAAAGGAGATGGTTGGAGTTGATCAAGGACTATGATATGGGTATTCACTACCATCCGGGCAAGGCTAATGTCGTTGTCGATGCGCTTAGTCGCAAAGCGCATTGTAATGCCTTGTTGTCCAAGGAGCTTCAGCCCGCTCTTCTGGAAGAATTTCAGCGTCTCAACTTGAGTTTAGTTGAGCATGGTTCTCTCGCTACCTTGGTTGTGCAACCAACCTTGGTGGATCGGATCAAGTCCGCTCAGCAGTCGGATGTTGGAGTGAGCCACATTAAGGCAAATGTCAAGAACGGAACAACCAAGTGCTTTTAGAGGATGAGCATGGTGTTGTGAGGTTCGGCAACGCCTTGTGGTTCCAAAGGATATGGAATTGCGAATTTAATTCTCCATGAAGCCCATGATTCGCCTTTATCCATTCATCCGGGCCACAAAGATGTATCAAGATCTCCGCCAGAGATTTTGGTGGACCCGAATGAAGAGGGAGATTGCGGTTCGTTGTCGAGTCGCGACGTATGTAAATCGTGTCAAGGCCGAAAGCATCGGCGTCAAACAGATCGCATCGACCTCTGCCTATTCGGAGTGGAAGTGGGATTCGATCGGAATGGATTTCATCACCGGTCTACCCATGTCCCCAAGGAAATGATGCCATTTGGGTCGTCATCGATCGATTGACTATAGTGGCTCATTTTCTTCGATCAAGACCAAGATTCGTCTTGATCGCCTAGCTGAGCTCTATGTCTCTAGGATTGTGAGCTTACATGGCGTACCTAAGACGATCGTTTCGATCGTGGCTCTATCTTCACTTCCGTTTACGCATAGCTCGCAAAGGCTATGGGAACCCGTCTTACCTTTAGCACGGCATTTCACCCTCAAACGATGGTCGACCGAGAGGGTCAACCAAGTTTTGGAAGACATGCTTCGTGCTTGTGTCCTTTCATATGGGAAGCATTGGGAGAAATGCTTGCCATTCGCCGAAGTTTTCTTATAACAACGACTTTTCAGGCCGGTCTCGGCATGGCACCATTTGAGGCCTTATGCGGAGAAAGTGTAGAACCCGTTGAACTGGTCGAGACGGTGAAAGACCTCTCTTTGGCCCGGACTCAATCAATGAGGCCGGCGCCAAGTCCAAATTTTATTCGTGAGTGTTTGCGCACAGCTCAATCCAGGCAAAAGAGCTATGCGGATCGCCGTCGACGTGAGTTGCGTTTTGAGCCTAATGACTTTGTGTATCTCAAAGTCTCTCCTTTGAAGGGCCATCAACGTTTCGGCGTCAAGGGCAAGTTGGCTCCTCGATATGTCGGTCCCTACCGCGTTATCGAGAAGAAGGGAGCTGTTGCCTATAAGTTGGAATTGCCAGCTGCACTTGAGGGGGTACATGATGTTTTCCATGTGTCCCAGCTTAAGAAGTGCCTCCGTGTTCCAACTGAGGAAGCTCCGTTGGAAACTCTCGATGTTCAGGAAGATTTGACCTATCGCGAGCACCCTGTTCGCGTACTCGATGAGTCTGAACGAAGGACAAGGAATAAGACCATCAAGTTCCTTAAAGTTCAGTGGTCGAACCATTCTGAAGATGAGGCTACTTGGGAAAGAGAAGATCGTCTGCGTGCGGACTATCCATCTTTCTTTACTGAGTGAGCCAAATCTCGGGACGAGATTTTTGTAAGGGGGGAGATTTTGTAACATCCCAACTGTATAAACAGGGTTTGTTCAAATAAAATTAAGGTGTAGAAATTAAAACTTTTTCTCACACCTTGAAAACCCCTAAACCTTCATGTAATTCTTGTCCAAGAGTTGTGTAATCCAAAAACACAAAGCTCTTGTTGACCAAAAGTCAAATTCATTTTCCAATTGTCTAAATCTTGTGCCAAACATTTGGAGATATTTTTCCTTGGTCCTAAAGTTGTTGTGGGACCCCTCTGAAAAATATCCCAAGATGTAAAACTTGTTTGGTAAATTTTAGAGGAAAAACAAATCCTTGAACAACCTTCATGAATTTCCTAAGAAAAATGCATTGCATAATAACCTCTGGAAATTTTATGCAAGGTTAATCTCATTGTCAGCAAGCTCCAGTTAAAATTTCATCAAATTTGGAGTTCATTTGCTATCTCAAATAATTCTGCTAAGTTTCAGCTGTTAAAAACTAAATTTAAAAGCCTACACTGTTCCTTGGGCTAGCCATTGCAACAGCGGTCCAGCCCAACCGTGTCTGCACCTCAGCAGACCTCCTCTCCACCTTGATCAGGTCGCAGCCGTTGGATTTACATCCAACCGCCACGACCTCCTCCGCGGTCAACACCGCAAAGACCTCCTCACCTCATCAGGTCATAACCGTTGGATCAAAGATCTACGGTCATGACCTCCCCTATGTGTTAAATCCCAAAAACCTCCACGGGCTGTTAAACCACTTGACATCCCACCTTGTTGAGGTCGTAGCCCTTGGATCCAAGATCCATGGCCATGACCTCCCCTCACTTTTAAACTAAGCAAACCTCCCTGCGTTATCAAGCGCACAAGACCTCCCCTATCTCGTGTTGTGCACCGTTGGATTAAAAATCCACGGTCACGACCTCCTCCTTTCCTCGTGCGCATCAGATCTCCCCGCGCACGTGAGGTCGTTGCCCTTAGATCTAAATCTAAAGGCCATGACCTCCCTTGTGTGTTGTGCAAGCTCAAGACCTCCCTCGCGTTTCACGCAAAGCCTCAGACCTCCCTTTGGTTGTGTGCCCTTGGATTTAAATCCTAAGGCCATGACCTCCCCCTCATGTTCTTAAGCTCATGTGCGGTTAAGACCTCACAGGAGGTCCGCACCGTTGGATGGAGATCCAACGCCTTGGACCTCCTAATCCCATTTTCCCACGTGCGCTTACACATTAAGGAAATCGGAGGGCCACGACCTCCCCGTCCCTGATCGTGTGGCTGGGACCTCCTCCCAGCCACTTAAAACATAACGGTTCAAAATTGTCATCCGATGGTTAGGACCTCCCCATGGTCCTATCCAACGGTCATAAAGACCTCCCCTGTTCTTCTCCTTCCTTGGTCATGCCTGTGAGCTTCTGAGCAGTGAATTAATGCATGTCTGTCCATGGGTGCGTTATAACGACTCTTGTCGACCGCATTTAATCTTGGTCGACTTTTCGCCTCTCTGTCACTCGGACACCCATCGTGTCAACTTTACATCTTGTCCAATGCCCTAGACCGTGCCTTGGGCCAAGCTCACCATGAGCTTAGCCAGTGGTCCATGACCTCCTTTGCCCTTAGGATAAAACCACCCCCACGGTTTCCCTGGCTTCCTTTACACGCCATTGTTCCTTGCTCGCTCTCCTGTGCTTGTGAGCTCTAGACCACCAAAGTTTCCTTGGCCGCCATTGTTGGAGCTTGAAGCCCCTCGGTGGGCAAGGGTCGTTGGAGATTTCTTCTCCCTCTCCTTGCTTCCATTTGTGCCTTCCCTCTGGGACCAAGACCTAACTTGTTTTGGTTTGGGCATTTACAGAGGTGGACAAAGTGGAATCTGGAGCTGAAGCTTTGGCCGTGGAGCACCCTTCCTCCCCGGCACCGGTCCTCCCTTCCTCGACCTCCTCAGCACCTTAGGACCTCCAGGTACTCCCTGATAGTCCTTTAGCGCTGGGCACCCGCATGTATGAGGTTGCAGAGCTTTTAAATTGGGCACACGCTTGATTGGATGTCGCGCGGAGCTTCCCTTTTGCATTTTGAATTTTGTCGTGTGCTTGTCTTCATTGTCCTCTCCGCTCTCGCGGCGTTCAAAACGTCGCCGCCGTTGAGAGGAGGTCCATTGCGTGCGCATGGTTATTGCGGACCCAACGGTACCATGGATGTCGCCGGCGAGGTCTCAGATCGCGGCGATGACCACGTTTTTAACCCGGTCGTTGTCGGACAAAACGGCAGCGCCGTTGCCGTTTTAGGACAAAGATCCACCGCGTTAATCGCTCATCATGTGCTCAAATCATTGAAATCATTGGCATGTCTTAACCGCATTTAATCCTCACCTTGCGCGCAATTAAGGCCTCCGCTGCGACCTCCCCGTGTCCCGCGCATTAAACTCTTGTCCGAAACGCGTGTGTGCGCAAGCATGTGGTCGCGAGATCTGGGACGTCCATGACCTCCTCCGAGGAGATCTGGAGCGTCCAAGACCTCCCCTTGCGCGATCGTGGCCGTCCAGACCTCCCTGGAGGTCTGTGACGTTTAGATCTCTGCGTAGGACCTCCTCGAGGTCATCTCACCATTGAGGACCTCCCCCTTTAGATCTGGTCCGTCCCGGACCTCCCCTCATCGTTGTGGTCCGTTGGATTCTCCATCTACGGCCACGACCTCCCCTCACCTCGCGCATGTGCGTTGCTAGGAGGTCCAGGACCTCTGGACCTCGTGAGCGCGTGTGCGTTGTTCTCCTGGGAGGTCCTGAGCCGTTAGATCTATGATCTGTGGCTCACGTCCTCCCTTGTATTTCTGGTTTTAGAAATTCCAGTGAACTCCTAAGTATAAACTGAAATAAGGTATAAACTTTAGAATTTCATATCTTTGTCATTTTAAATCCAAATGAGGTCATTCAAATTGTGTTAGCTCTGTCTGGAACTTGACTTTAATCCAAAAATGATTGTAAGTTGAGTTCAGCTCCAGAGCACAGTTTTGCCTTTAGATTTTAAAACTCACTTTAAATATACACTCAAATTAATGCTTAACTTGTAAAATACATAACTAATGCTCTGTAGATTATTTTTGGGTGAGACCAACTTTGTTGGTTTCCTCTATTAATGAACTCACTGTGAAAATTAGTTTTGAGCATGTTGCTGTTATAAAAATGAGGACTTGTGCATTATAATTTTGTTCAAGTTCTTGTTTTTGAAAAATTGTAGAAAGTGCATAATAGCTCCAAATGAGGTGAACTCAATTGTGTTATTCATCTCATGAGGTGCTGGTTTTACAGTAAAAATTTCAGCTTCACCTCTGTTCTAGAAAATGTTGCCTCATAATTAAATTAGTGAATAGTGCAGTTTGGTATTTTTAGGCTGAGCAGAATTGATTTCATCATATCTTTTGCATTAAGAATCCAAATCAATTGGTTCTTGTTGCTAAATTCATGATAAATCATTGTATTGCTGCTGTAAAATTTTCATAGCATTCGGAGAAGTTTCTCTGTTGCGTCTTTTTGGTTTTCCGTCGTTCTTATCGTTTCTTTATCGCTTTTTTTCCGTTAGGCTTCGACATTTGTGGTGATCCCGAGAGTGACCCTCTGCCACAACTTGGCTAGCAGCAACAAGGCAAGCAGTTTGATCATTCCATCGTTGTCCCATTACTTTAAAGCTTAATATATTGTTTTACTTCTATGTATGCATGCTACTTTGTGTTAAATGTCGCTAGTAATCCTATAGTTGCATAATCTGTAGGAATTGTTCATCCTCTACTACCTTGAGCCTAGGTTATTTGTTGTGGTGGGAGTTCGTTGGATGAGCTCTTATCACTTAGTAGTTGCGTTTTCTACTGCTTAGACATGCTTAGTAACGGTAGTAATGGGCGATCATCGACTTAGTCGATGGTCTTGATCACTCAAAACTGATTATTACTCCTATATGTCCAGCACTTGTGCTTTGGTTAATTTGTAAAATCAAAAACTGAAAATACAAGATTGATTTAGACTTGGGCATATTGGATGGATGGTGCGGTTTTTGGAATGTGGTAGTATGCCTGAGTCAACAAGGACCGAATTCTTGTGCCATTGATCCAAGCAATTATGCGTGCTAACCACACGAGGGGGATATGGGACCTCTCTTGACTAAGTACTTTGGGCGGTGCTAATTGGGGTCGCTCGGTTGGTGTGTTTTAAAGATAAACTGTGTGTGTGTGTGGCGTGGGAATAGAGCAGTGGCAGGCCGGTTAGGCTGTCCATTGGGTCCTTATCCCCGTGGGTTGTGCGGGTCAGAATTAGCACTGTCCATTGGAAATGTCTCGTAGGACTTTGCCGTGCCGGCACACCTTTGGTAGTGTGCTTAAAGGAAAGGCGGTCTGACGTGTGGGTACATTGGTACACCCCTGCAGGGATAAAACTATTCGAATAGCCTCGTCCTAGGTTATGGACACGCTTGGTTATTTCCCGTGAGAATTAGACTACAACCTTTAATTAAAATTTGACATGGTTGGTATGAACGGGGAGTTCATGCTATTGTTGTGGTGACTATTGGGTTAGTCACTTCCAGGTTGATCTTGTTGTTGTTACTATGTTATTTATCTCGTTGTTACTTCAACATTTAAAAATGCTTTGCCAAATTGCCTTCAATCTATTATGTTATTGCAAATGAAACTTGCTTTATGCTAAAATGAGTCCAAAGCCTCATCCACTTAAATAAAGCTTGCATGTAGCTATTTATTGTTCTATTATCTCACACGTAAGTCTTGCGGAGTACTTTATGTACTCATCTGCTCGTGGTTGTGGCATTTTTGTGGCTTTTGTTGCAGAGGAAGGAGGTGAGCTCCAAGAGCCTCTCTTTTGTGCTACGTGTTGCGCCTTCTTCGACGACTAGCTTGGCGGTCGGTCGATGCCTAGGGTTAAGGCACACCGATTGGCTTTGTGTTATAGCCATCTTTATGGCACTTTTGCTTCATTGTTATTTCTTAGTAGTTCTTGTTGTTATTTGGCCGAAGGCCCTCTTTGTAATAACCTATTCCTTATTAATATTAACTTCGGTTTGTTGCTTATGTACTATGTGTTGTATGGAATTGATACATTCTTTTGTTGTGAGGTATGTATACTGCATTCTGGGGAGTATACATCTCTCGAGACTGGGTTTATTTGGTTGATAATACTAGGGTCAATTGGATGACTAAGTATTATGAGCTTAATAAATCCGGGTGCTCACAGCCATCAACGTTTCGGCGTCAAGGGCAAGTTAGCTCCTCGATATGTGGGTCCCTACCGCATTATCGAGAAGAAAGGAGCTGTTGCCTACAAGTTGGAGTTGCCTGCTGCACTTGAGGGGGTACATGATGTGTTCCACGTGTCCCAGTTGAAGAAGTGCCTCCGTGTTCCAACTGAGGAAGCTCCGTTGGAAACTCTTGATGTCCAACCAGATTTGACCTATTGCGAGCACCTTGTTCGCATACTCGAAGAGGCTGAACGAAGAACTAGGAATCGTTCCATTAAGTTCCTTAAAGTTCAGTGGTCGAACCATTCCGAGGATGAAGCTACTTGGGAAAGGGAAGATTGTTTTCGTGCGGACTACCCTTCCTTCTTTTCCGAGTAAGCCAAAATCTCGGGACGAGATTTCTGTAAGGGGGGGGGGGAGATTTTGTAACATCCCAACTGTATAAACAGGTGTGTGTTTCAAATGTAATTAAATGTGTAGAAATTAAAACTTTTTCTCACATCTTGAAACTCTTGAACTCCTCTAAAATTCTTACCGAAAGTGCTGGAGTTCAAAAATCTAAACCTCCTGTGGACTAAAGTCCAACCCTCATTCAACTTGTCCACAAATCTTGTGCCAAACCTTTGGAAATATTTTACCTTGGTCCTAGAAATGTTGTGGGACCCCTTTGAGACTTATCATGAGTTTTCAAACTTGTTTGATAATTTTTGGAGGCAAGATAATTCCTTGAACAGCCTTCATGAATTTCCTGAGAAAAAATGCATTGCATAAAAACCTCTGGGAATTTTATGTAAGGTTAATCTTAATGTCAGCAAGATCCAGTTAAAATTTCATAAATTTTGGAGTTGAATTGCTATCCCAAACAATTCTGCTAAGTCTCAGCTGTTAAAAATTAAATTTTAAAAGGGTGCCTTGTTCCTTGGGTGAACAGCTTTGCAAAGCTGGTCCAAATTTCAGCCCATCGAACCTCCCCTCTACCCACTTGAGGTCGCAACCGTTGGATCAAGATCCAACAGTCACGACCTCCTCCCTAGCCAGCGCAGTTCAACTGACCTCCCTCTCCACCTTGATGACGTCGTAGCTATTGGATTCCTATCTAACGGCCACGACCTCCTCCTCTCGACCAACTCATCAGACCTCCCTTCCCACCTGTGTGAGGTGAGGGCCGTTGGATCAACATCCAACCACCACGACCTCCTCGGTTTATCTTGTGCACCAGACCTCCTCCGCGGTCAACACCGCAAGGACCTCCCCACCTCATCGAGGTCATAGCCGTTGGATCAAAGATCTATGGCCATGACCTCCCCTCGCTAATCAAGCCACCCAGACCTCCTCTCCACCTTGTGGAGGTCGTAGCCGTTGGATTCAGATCCAAGGGCCACGACCTCCGCTGCCAACCATCGCAGCCAAGACCTCCCCCTCGCCTTGTGCGCGTCAGACCTCCCTGCGCACGTGAGGTCGTAGCCGTTAGATGAGAATCTCACGGCCATGACCTCCCTTGTGCGTTGCGCAGTCCTTGGACCTCCTGTCCCATTTTTCCTCGTGCGCATCCGCGTTAAGGAAATCGTGGGGCCACGACCTCCCCATCCAAGATCGTGTGGCTGGGACCTCCTCCTAGTCACTTTAAACGTAACGGTTCAAAAATAACATCCGATGGCCAGGACCTCCTCATTCCCTTAATCCAACGGTGGGCTTGAGGACCTATTCTTCTCCTAGCTTGGGCTCGCGTGCGAGCCATGGCAGAGGGGAAGGTCAGCTCAAGTCTTGTCCAACGGCTCTGCTCTGGGCGCATTAAATGCGCGTCAGCCCCCTTTCCGCCCACTTGGCCATGCTCTGACTACCTACTCTGTCCCCTCCATCTTGTCTACTCCATGGACCTCCCGTGGACCTCCCCTGGGCTAAGCTCACCATGAGCTTAACCCATGGTGCAGGACCTCTCCTGCCCTAGGTATAAAACCTCCTCGAGCTCCCTTTGGCTTCTTTTACACACCATTGAGCTTGGCCTTGCCTGTGCTTGGCCGAGCTTGTCCTCCACCAACCTCCCTTTTGGCTGCCATTGTTGTAGTCCTTGGAGCTCCTCGGTGGCTTTGTTCCAGTGGCTCCCTCTTCAACCCCTTGCTCAATTGGTGCTTCCTAAACCTCCTGGAGTTAAACCTAACACATGTTGGGTTGACATTTTTAGAGGAGGCTTAGCATTGGAGCTTGGAGCTTGGGCTTGGGCAGTGGAGCTTCTCATCTTCCCCAACTCCGGTCATCACTTCCACGACCTCCTCAGCACCTTCACGACGTCCAGGTAACCTCCTGGTAGTCTTTAGTGCTGGGCACATGCTGGATGAGCTGTTGCGGAGCTTTACTTCTTGATTTGGTCGTTTGGCCGTGCTTGTCACATTTGTCCTCTCCGGCTCGCCGGTGTTCAAAGCCATCGCCGCCGTCGAGAGTGGGTCCACTGTGTGCGCAACACTATTGCGCACACAATGGTACCCTTGGTGGTCGCTGGCGAGGTCTGCATCGCCGGCATTGGCCATGTCTTTGCGGTGAACGTTTTGTCGGAAAGGATCATCCCGTGCGGGCCGTTAAGACAAAGATTTGGGCAGTAAATGCTCCCAATGATGGAGCATTTACTGCTGTCTTAGCGCCTGGACCTCCTTGTGTCCCGCGCGCATTAACTCAATGTCCGCGCGCGTGCGTGCGTGCGTGCGAGCGCGATGGCGCTGGATCTGGGCCGTTCAAGACCTCCTCCGAGGAGATCTTGAACGTCCAGGACCTCCCCTTACGCAATCGTGGCCATCCAGACCTCCCCTGGAGGTCTGTGACGTTAAGACCTCCGCGTGGGACCTCCTCGAGGTCATCACGACCGTTTAGACCTCCCTCGCTTCATCCCCACCGTTCCGGACCTCCCTCCGGTGTTGTGGTCCGTTGGATGCACCATCAACGGCCACGACCTCCCCTTTGCTCGCGCGCGCGTTGCTGGGAGGACATGGACCGTTGGATCCAAGATCCACGGCCCATGACCTCTGGACCTCGCGAGCGCGCGTGTGCGTTAACCCCTGGGAGGTCTTGAGCCATTAGATCTGAGATCTGTGGCTCATGTCCTCCCTGGTCCTGATGGTTTTTAGAAACTCCAGAAAACTCTTTATTTGCAAACTGGAAAAAGGTAATAACTTCAAAATTTCATATCTAATTCATTTTAGATCCAAATAAAGTGATTCAAATTTCTGTAGCTCTGTCTTGGACTAGACTTTAATCTAAAAATGATTATAAGTTGAGTTCAGCTCCAGAACATAGATTTGCCAATAGGTTTTAAAACTAACTTTAAATGTTACACATAAAATAGTGTTTATCTGGTAAAATGCATAGGTAATGCTCTGTAGATTATTTTTGAGTGAATCCAACTTTGTTGGTTTCCTCTACTAATGGGCTTTACTGTAAAATTAGTTTTGAACCTGTTACTGTTTTTAAAAAGAATACTTATGCATTTTAATTTTGTTCAAGTTCTTGTCTTTGAAAAATTGTAAAACATGCATAATAGCTCCAAATGAGATGAACTCAATTGTGTTATTCATCTCATGAGGTGCTGGTTTTACAGTAAAAATTTCAGTATCACCACCCTTCTAGAAAATGTAGCCAAATAATTAAATTAGTGAATAGTGGCACTTTGGTATTTTTAGGGCTGAGCAGATTTGTTTTGCTCATAACTTTTGCATTGAGAATCCAAATCAATTGGTTCTTATTGCTAAATTCCCTAAAAATCATCCTCTTGCTGTGGTAGAAAATTCAGAGTATTTGGAGTTTCTTTGCTGTGCTGTCTTTGTCGTTTTCGTCGTTCTTATCGATTCTTTTCGTCTTTTCGACTAGGTGTTGACGAGTGTGTTGATCCCGTGAGCGATCCTCAGCAAAATATTGAACAAAACCAGCAAGGCAAGCAGTTTGATCATCTCCATACTGTCCCATTACTTTAAGGTCTAATATATTGTTTTACTTGTATGTATGCATTGCTACTTTGTGTTGAAATGTCGCTAGTGATCCTATAGATGCATAATCAGTAGGTAAATGTCCATTCTCTACTACTAAGCCTAGGATTACTTGCTGTGATGTGGAGTTCGTTGGATGAGCTCTCATCACTTAGTAGATCACGTTTTGGTATGCTTAGCAATGCTTAGATAACGGTAGAAATGGGCGGTTGTCGACATTATGTCGATGACCTTGATCACACCAAAATTCTTATTCCTTTTTGTCCATCTTGTGCTTTGTCACTTTGTAAACAAATAAAACAAACATGAAAACAAATCTGTTATTGACTTGGGCACAATGGATGATGGTGTGATTTGTTGGGTGTGAAAGGAATGGTGCCCAAGTCCCCAAGGACCGAGTTACTTGCACCACTGATCCAAGCACTTATGCGTGCTAACCACACGAGGGGGATATGGGACCTCTCTTGGCTAAGTACTTTGGGAGGTGTTAATTGGGGGTCGCAGGTGAGTAAAACTGTTTTATAAGGGAAAGAGCACCTGCAGTTGCTGTGGCTGGGCCGGTGTCTCCTACCTTCTGGGTTGTCGCGACTCTTAATTAGCATCGCTCATTGGAAATGCCTCGTAGGACTTAGCCGTGCCGGCATACCAAAGGAAGTGTGCTAATCATGTAGCGAAAAGGCGGTCTGGCGTGTGGGTACATTGGTACACCCCTGCAGGGTTAAAACTATTCGAATAGCCTCGTCCTAGGTTATGGACACGCTTGGTGATTTCCCGCAAGAACTAGACTACAACATTTAATTAAAACTTGATGAGTTGGTATGAATGGATGTTCATGCTATTGTTGTGGTGGCTATTGGGTTAGTCACTTCCAGGATTGTTGTTGCCTATCTTTTGTTACTTGTCTCGTTGTTCTTGCAAATTAAAATGAATTGCAAATCTGCTTTGGAAATTATTTAAATATTGCAAATGAAAACTTGCTTTATGCTAAAATAAGTCCAAAGTCTCATCCACTAAATAAAGCTTGCATGTAGTTAAACTATAGTTCTGTTATCCTACACGTCAGTCTTGCGAGTACATTTTTGTACTCATTTGCTTTGCTTAATAACTTGGTTGCAGAGGAGGTAGAGCCTAAAAAGCTTTACTTTTGTGAGATGTGCTGCGGTTGGGAATCGAGCTTGGCGTCTTGGTTGGTTGCCTTGTGGGCTAAAGGCAAACCTTGTGGCTCTCTTTTGTTATCGCCATCTTATGGCATGTTGCTTCCGCTGTGTTACTTCTATTTGTTGTATTTGGCCGGTCAGCCCCTTTTGTAATAACTCTATATGTTGTATGTCTTTTATTCTAGTTCGTGCTTTGGTTCTATGTTTGAATGGAATTGATGCATGATTTTGTAAAGGGGTATGTATAATGCATTCTGGGAAGTATACATATCTCGAAGACACGGATTATTATGTTTGTAATGCTAGAGTCAATGGATGACTAAGTATTACAAGCCTAATAAACCGGGGTCCTCACACACAACTTGGTCCAAATGCAAGAAAAAGCAAAGGAAATGACCAAGCTGGCTTCAGAATAGCATAAACAAGTGAGATAAAGCAAAATAATCGACAAAATCTCACTTAAGGTCCATATGAATTGTTCTATTTGACCTTTGATCATTGAGATGAAAAGCTCTAAAACAACATTTTTGACCAATCTTTCTCCCCCTTTGACAATGGATTCATCAAGGTGCATGGAAGAAGATAGAGCATGAATGTAATGAAATGGCTGCAATTTTGTAATTTTTTATTTTTTCATTTTGTTTTGTTTTGTTTTTAACTTGAGCAAAAGGAGCCATGAAGATTATCCATAAAGACTGTACAAGAATTACACCAAGCCATATTATGTGAAGAAGCTATATTCAATCATGGCAAAACATGTACAGCAAAGCTAAGGCCAAAATAGCAATAATCTGAGATTAAATGAATCGACAACATGACAAGGTGCTCAAGATCATAGTTTAACTAAAGGTATCCAAAAATGAGTCAGGTCATGTCTATAAGCGAGATTGAGCCAGAACCTAGAAAAAGAGTCAAGTTTGAGCATTCAGATTTGAAACAAATTGATCAAGCATTTAGAATTTAGCACATTGAGCACTTTGCTGAAAATGATTGGTTTTATCTTAGTAAAGCAAGTCCTGGACTAGGAGCCATCCACAACTACTTTCTAAGCTTCAACCAATTACCAATTTGTTTTCTTAGCATTGTGCTAGATCTCAAGCCTCACTGTGACCATCCCAAGCAACAAAAGCTTAAGAGAATAGTCTGGGTCATCCAAAACTCCCCCTGAGTTCATGCCTAGTGCAATGGCAAGCCGTCTCATCAGAAAGAATTGGTGAGATCAGTTTTTTCGCACAGAAAAAAGCTCATTTTTCATTTACTTGACTTAAGAATTATCATAGCTCAATTTAAAACTCAAAATAAGTTCAAGACTCAATTAAGCCTATATGACATGGCATGAATCATGAGAGGACCACTAAAGCAAAACTAGTCACAAGATCTAACAAGTCATATTATAATTCAGTTTGCTCACAAATAATAAAGCTAGCATGGCAAAAGCTAAGCTATACATAAAAAGCCACAAAAGAAGTCTAGCAAACTAGCACAAGACATGGCAAGGTATAAAGCATGAAATCATGTCATACATGGATAATAATCAAAGCTCCACAAGGTTATATTACAATGCAAGTTGCTGAATTGTAAAATGCATTATGATACAAATGAATGCAAAAAGAGCAAACTCCCCCTCAAAACAACCCATAGGGATAAATTATCCCTAACTCGCTTTTCAAGGTGGCAAACCTTGTTGGGTCTAAAGGCTTTGAGAGGATATCTGCCAATTGAGCCTTGGACCCCACAAAACTAGCACAAAGACATCAAACTCCACAAGATCTCTAGGAAAGCAACTCGAAAAGCAAGGGAGCGAAACACCATCACTAAAAAGACCTACAGGCAACTCAAAAACCTGCTAAGGACCAGTGACTGGGAGACAAGCTCGACCTAGGCTGTGAGAAGAGTGCATCCTAGAAAACCAAGGGATAAGAAGAGTGCCTAGAAAAGACACGTGCTAGAACAGAGCCTCCTATCTACCCTGAACACAACAAACCCAACACCTGACACAAAACAGATCCTATGCAAGGTAGACTAGGGATACCATTCATAAATGAAAGGTATGGAAGCTCGAACCTGAGTCGCACTGCTTGGCAGTGAGATGTAGTCAAGATGGATGAAGATCTAATCCTTGAAGCTCCAGAAGGTAGTTGCGCTCACCCATCATCCTCATCTCAAATTCCTTTGTCTCCAAGAAGTGATAGCCATCATTGAATGCACATATGAAGAAGAGCCAACAGTTTGAAATCATGAATCACATGTTCTTCTTCTGAACTGAAAAGACTACGCCAAAGAAACAGAAAAGTCTATGCCTTGGTACTGGGTTAGTGAGACAAAATCTAGAAAAACAGTACCAAGGCACATGACTAGCAAGAATAGCAGCAAATGATCCAAAGCTCATGAAAGCATATAATCAACAATTTAAGACATGAGCATGAAGAAAGACAACTCAATTTCAATACATGCTATCCAAGATATGACAAAGCTCAACCTATCCTTAGTCCACAAGAAGGCATAGGAGCAAGCAAACAAGCACATAGTATAACACACATCATATATAACAGTCAAAGGTAAAGCGTGCTAGTGAAAGCTGTGGCAAGACCCATGTATCCACAATATCATGAGAGCATAAGATATGTTAAGGAACAAATCATGGAAATCAAGTAAGCATGTGAATACACAGGGCAAAGATCAATAAGAGCAAAATACAGAATATACAAAACAGCACAAGCTCATGGAGACTAAATCAAGCTTATACATCCATGAAACTAGTGAATAATAATATAATACAAGGATATATAAACAGAATACACGCAAAAGCATGATGAAGAATATCATAGGAGAACACATGCCGATAAGATACAAATGAGCACAATGATAAGCACAACACGCCAGGACTGAATAATCATGAAGATAAAGGCATGAAGGTGTAAGAAAGCTCATAGTGCCCTTGGCTGTCATGGTACTAGTAAAAACATCTCCAAATGTGATCCACTCGTTGTCGGATGCACGTGTGAGAGAGGAGAACCATCTGAAACCTCCAGTCATGTGTTGAGAACACCCAGAGTCAAACAAGTCATATGTCCTCCTTTCTCGCATGACGGACCTACAGGGCATAAGCAGGAAACATCTGTGCCTCGGTACTGGGGTTAGTGATAAGAGACTTTGGAATCCAGTACTGAGTCACACGATGCTTGGGCAAAGCAGTAGAAGCAGCAGTAAAATGGTTAGGAACAAAATCATATGAATGCACATGAGAACCACCTAGACCTCTCCAAATCGACCTACCAAAAGGTCGGTACTCCCCCTGTCTAGATGCTACCCGTGGTCTCTCCTCACGATGTCCTAACCCAAAGCGCTGCCTAGAACCACCAAAGGAGTCAAAGAAGTCCTCTACGAACTTAGGCCTATGTCTAGCAGGAAAAACAGGCTGCCTGGCTCTAGAGACTACAACAGGTGAAGGGACTCCTCTAATGGTTCTCAAGTTACTCATCCTCTCCTTCCTCTCAATCTTGGCTCTACGGAAGCAGAACTCAACAATGTGGCCATTCTTCTTGCAGAAGGTGCAATGCTACTTGACCTTTTGAAGGGTCTAACCTGATGAAGTAGAAGCACCTATCTTGCTAGAAGTGGTTTGGGCAAAACCAGCAGATTTAAAGACTACCTTGGATGGCTTAGGGGGTTCTACCTCAAACAGACCACTCTCAACAGCTCTAACAACCTTAGGTGGATGGTTCTTGGTATGCTCTAGGGAATCAAATCCTAGGCCTCTATTATTCACACTTACCTTAGATTTGTCAAGAATCATGTTGAGGTTCTTCTTCCCACCAATAAATCTCTCAAGAGTCTCTTTAAGGTAGTCATTTTGTTTTGCTAGATCATAACAAGAAGCACACTTATTTGACATGCTAGCCCTATCATATTTTTCCTTATAATGAGCTACCTCGGCTTTCAAAGCCTCACAAGACACACAATAATTATCTCTAATCCTATCCAGCTGCTATTTGAACTTAACTCTAAAAGCTTCTTGTATCTTATCTACATTATGCCCAATCTCAATGCAAAGATCACAAGAATTAGAGTCAACAACTTTCTTGGAAGCATTCATGGACATGGATTGTTCAATTTTAGCCTTTTCTTCTAGTGTCTTGTTTAAAGCATCATTCTCAAGTGTGAGTTTAACACGCTTTTCACATGAAGCGCTTTTAGAGTAAAGAATCATTTCAGACATCTCCTTCATTTTAATCTTATTTTTCTCACAATGAGAGCAGGTGTGACCAGCATCAAATTTCATTAATTCTTTTGTAGCACTATCCAATTTTAGTTCAAGTAAAGCACAATATGAACAAGGCAAAGGAATAGCATCTACAGTAGTCACATCTAAAGCAATGGCATTCATGCAAGCAGGACTAGACTTGAGGGATTCTAGTTCATCAAGAGCATCTTTCAATTGATTCACAACAGAGGAATGAGCAGATTTTAGATTGATCAATTCATTTTGCAAGCTAGAGCAAGAATCGCACACATCAACAGATTTAAGCCTAACAACCTCTAAATTCAGATTATCAATCATGGTGTCCTGTCTCTTAATCATTTTAGCTTGCTTTTTCAGTTTTTGTTCAGAAATGACCAATGCACGTTTCATGTCAGCAAGTGAGGGACATACCTCATCTGGATCACTGAAAGGGTCGTCGTCGTTGGAGGAGTCGACGTCGTGGCTGTCCCTGGCCATAAAACACATGCCGGTGAAGTCCTGAGCCTTCTTCTTGCCATGGGTGTCATCCTCGTCGTCCTCCGTCTCCGAGTCCACATCGCTCATGTCAACACTCTCTAGAGCGGCAAGGACCCGGTTGACGAACTTGCGATAGTTGGTCTTCTTGGGTTTCGCATCCTTAGCTCGAGGACGCCTCCGAGTGTCCCTCTCCTCCTTGCCCTTCAGCTTGGGGCACCTGGAGCGAATGTGGTTTGGCTCACCACACTCAAAGCAAGTGATCGGACCACCTCTCCTTCTGTTCCTCACCTTGTTGTAAACTCTCGAGAATTTGGTGGATAGGAGGGCTAAATCATCCTCAGGTAGCTTCTCAAGCTGCTCATCACTCAAAGAGTGTAAAGCGGACAAAGAAAAGCCAGATGAGCCAAAATCAAAGGAATCAGTCGAGCTACCCTTAGATGGGTCGACCACCAAAGTCATCGACTCTATCTTGGGGAGACGCGAGATGAAATCAATCTCATGCATCTTCAACCTGGAGTAAAGCTTATCCATGGTAAGCTCACTCATGACAGTGTTGTCATTGATAGATGTTATCTTCATCCCCCAGACCTTCACATCAAGAGCACCCAAAAGCTGGCATGCATTCTCAGACTTAGTGAAAACAAGATCAACAGCACGAAGATCATGAAGAATCTTGGAGAATCTCCCCCACAGCTCATCTAAAGACTCACCAGGTCTTTGCTCGATCTTTGAGTATTCTTTCTTGAGCTGGTTCTGTCTCACTTCCTTGATCGCAGTCGAACCCTCGTGGTAGTCACAAAGAGTCCTCCAGATCTCGTGAGCAGACCTCAAATGAGCCACACGCTCAAACTCAGATTGACTAAGACCTTGGATTAGAAAGTTTCGAGCCTTGCTGTTAGCCTCAACATCTGGATTGATCACATCGTCATTGGCTGGCACGACATATGGATTTTGGACCTTAAGCCAAATAGCGTGCCCTTGAGCCTCGATGTAGGCATGCATGCGTGCCTTCCAGTAAGCAAAATCAACTCCATCGAAAACAGGTGGTTTGGTTGAATACTTATCAGTTGCCATGGCTCCAAAGACCGGTTAAGATCTATGAGAAGAACTAACCGGGCTAGGATACCAATTGTAGGACCGGAAAGGCAACTAGAAGGGGGGGGGGTGAATAGACGCTTTCACTATTTTTCACCTCGATCAAATTCAACACTACTATCACTCCAATAGCTATAAAAGCTACGAAGATTTGCATACAGGCACAGCGGATGGCCTGTGTTGAATCTGATCAAACCCCAAAGCTAAAGACCAATTAAAAAAAACTTGCTGTAAAAAGAGATGAACAGAGACAGCACAAGATGCAATTAAGAAATAAATCAAGGCACTGGAGGTCCTTGCTCAGCTTCTGTTTTCTTTGGGGCACAGCAGGCACTCGCACAGCAAAGCATCAAAGTGGCAGCCGAATAGCAGCTATCCACAGGACAAAAAACCGAGAATCAAGTTTCACAAAACTGAACAGATCGGTCACTGAGCAATCAAAATATCAGACACAGCAGAAAGGCAGAGAGAGACAATAATCTAATCCATACTCAAAACCAATAGAATTGACACCTCTCTCTGATTTTTGTGTCTTCAAACTGGACATGAACAGTTGCCAAGACCTCTGATTTTTGCTGGGGAGACAAGATGCCGCTGGCTTCTGTTTTTGCAGGCAGCACCGGGCGCTACTACAGTCCGGGTTTTTCCAGGTCCTCCACACGCGTTCTACAGGCCGACAAGCAAAAAAAACTAATCCAAAAAAATGAATTGCAGGTTCTTGATTCACTCGAAATACTAAGCATCCGGATAAAACAAAAGAAACTTCAAACCGTAAACAACCATCAAGCAGAAACCAAACACAGATTCGGGTTTTACGAAACTTCTAGCAGCGCCGCCAAGCACAGGGCATCCATTTCTTGGGTACCATGCATCACCAGATTAACCAGCCGCCGCAGATCTTTAGTCACAACGAGATGACAGAAGTAATAAACTAATCTGGTATTTAGGAGCTGTACAGGCTGCCGCACGGCTCTAGTTTCCGAGCAGAGAGGGCACCACCAAAAACTCCGGTTTGTCCGGCGAGACTCAGATCAGCAGGCGCCACCACCACCTTTTTCTTACAGCGCAACCCTCGAATATCAATCCAAAGACAAATCAAGCCTACAAGGAATCTGCCGATCTTTCGGTTTTTCACCGAGGCTACAAGCATGACAATCCACAAAACACTGAACCGACAAGAACCACAGGAAAGCTGAAATCAAGCAATAAAATAATCCAAAAAGCCAATCGTTGAGAGATGAAACCAACTCATCATCACATAAAAAACAATTTGCAGCCAACATACATCTGCAAGCTTTAACACAACTGAATCAATCAAACAAGCTGTCGCTGCTCATTCTCTTTTTGGTCTACAGCAGCACTCAGTTTTTTTCAGAGACGCCGCCGCCACAGGAGATAACATTTTCTAGGGGACGCCGCCACTACACCTTTTTTTTTCACAGCCACAGCCCAGCCAAGGGTTTCTTCTTTACTCTCACGGGCACAGGGCGCCGCCACGGTCATCCCTTTTTTCTTTTCCTGGACGGCTTGGAAACCCTAATGTTCCATCCACTCCTTTTATATGGCAGCTACAAAACCTAATGGGCTCACTTAAAGCCCAACATCAACAGAACACACACGCACACATTTTAAAGCGTCGTCTTCAATTCTCTTAACTTAAACCACTTCCTGACGCACCATCTTGCGCCACGTGTAGGTTGATCCAGCGGCTCTCATCGTGTCGGCAAGTCTCTCCCATCCGGTTCCCACCGGACCACCTTGGCACTTGCACCGACCCCCGCACCGCTTGATCAACTAGTCGCACCGAACTGCCCGTTCGGTCATCCTTGTCCATTATGCGCCACGCTTGAGTCACTTGACCTCACCCGGCATCCTTAATCATTCTGGACCTCAGCTCTCCAAGCTCAGTCCCGATCCTCCTCGCCGTTAACCGTCATTGACTTGCAAGCTACCTGCACAGCAATAGACAAGCAAACACGAATCCAGGAACAAGTTCTTCACAACTTGACCCACGTTAGCTCAAAACATGCAAAATGCAACACATATGCACTATAGCCTATGAACTCAATCTAACCCAAAGCCAAATTCCCAAAGTGACTAAAGATCAGCCTTTTAACTTTGCCGAAAACGCGTGAAACTTCAAACCAAAAGCAACATTGCCAATTGTTTCATCATCCTAAGATCATGGGCATATCCCCATGATATCCACAAAACTCCTACCAAGAAATAGCCTGGACATTCTGGTGAGCTGTGCAATAGTTTTCTCACTAAGTTCCTATAGTTGCTTTCGGTTGGTGAGCAGCAAAGAAAACTTTCTCTTGGTCATTACACTGAGCCAAGATCAGCTTCTTCTCGACATCCTTTAACTAGTCATCAGCTTCAAGAGGATCAACTGAACCGGCAAAGGTTGGCAGCCTGGTTCTCATAAATTCCCTCGGTCTGGACGGAGGTGGTAAGACTGGAGCAGGAGATGGTGCAGGTTGATTGACTTGATTATGGGCAAGCACCTATAGTAACTGCAGTTGCATGGCCATCATCAGCTCCATATTCATCATCGGAGGGTGACCAGGAGGTGGTGGTGGTAAAGGTTTTTCCTCAAATAATTCCTATGGTTGAACTTGTGGTTCTTATGGTGCTCGAGGCAAAACTGGCTCCTCGGGAAATGGTTAACCGCAACCCCTTCCAAGACCATGGCCTCTTCCAGGACCACGGCCTCCACCGCGAGCTCCTCCACGTGCTGCTGCGGGACCTCTTCCATGTCCTCTTCCAAGGTTCTCCATCTGAACGGTCCAAGGATAGCAAGGAGAAAAGAGGGAAAAGCAAAGATAAGAGAACATGGGTAAAACTAGCGTCCCAAGCAACAACCAACAGAAGCTCAACAAGAAAAAACTCCAACTGAAATTATTAAAACAGGAAATAATTTTTAGAATGGTTGTATCACAAGTGCTTAAGGCTTGATACAGTCCAATCTATAAAGGCAAACAAAATAATCGTCTAAATTCTCAAGACCTTTATTGGACACTACAGACTCACGACCAAAGACTACTCCTTAAACTCAACCTCGTCAGGGTCCTCCTCATAGTCATCCTCAGCATCGTCCTCGGCGTCATCCTCAACGTTGTCCTCAATGTCGACCTTGATGTCACGGTCCACAGGCTCGGGCTGCTCAGGCTGGTCCACCGAGTCACTAGCACCTCCTCAAGTTATTTAAATTCTTGTTTTAAATCATAGTTATGCCTAAATCCTTTGTACTGCCAATCTTGACATTGAAGTAAACATACCTTGACACCTGAGATGAAAATCTAGTTTATACAATAGTATGAACTAGAACACTTTGGAAAAATTAATGCTTAGCCATGCTTAGACCAAAAATGTTTGACCTGGGAATTTTCAACCAAAAATTAAATGTTGTTTAAAAGTTTATGGCAGTGGTTTGTCATGGAAGATTTTTCAAATGATTTTGGAAAATAAAATCAAATGGAAAACTGGTTTGGACTTGGGCGAAATGGATAGTTGGTGGGTGCAAGTTTATGCACGAGCTCAATTCGGCGAATGATTTGAGGCCCAGGGTTTATTTTGGAAGTCGCCCAAGTTAGTTAAGGACTGGCCTAAGAGCTGCTTTTGCTAAGCCACAATCGTATTACCACATGTCCTGTGTGGGCAGGACCTGGCCAACTAATTTGTAAAGTTCCATCGCAGTTGACCCTGTTTGTACGTGGGCGGCCTTTCATGGCCATTTCTTTGACAAAGTCTTTCATGACTATTGTTCCCACCTGGCACAAGAGGGGGCTCTAATCCGACGGTGTTTGATCCAAAGGGAGCGAAACCTTAGCGAGGGGAAACTACGGTGGAATGGCGCATTGTAAAACCCTTGACACGTGCTCTAGACTGCTTACCTAAGGTAGTGAGCAGTGGCATTGGCCATGCCAAATAAACTAGAGAATTCATGTCATGTTGGTAAAGCTGTACAACCTCTGCAGAGTGTAAACCTATTCGAATAGCCGTGTCCACGGTCATGGACATGTTTAGCATTGGCCACTCAAAGTTAGACTTTGGTTTTTGGGTTTCAAAAGACTTCATTAAATGGATTATGCAAATGGGAATTGGGCGGGAAGCCATGTGATAGGAGGGTATCCTTCACCATTCATGTGTGAATGTTATCTGACTATAAAATTGAGAATTTATAAAATGAATTTTAGTTATGTAATAACTGCTTTGGAACTTAGTACAAGTATTTAAAGAAAATGATGTTTTTATGTGTATCCACTTGTAAAATAATCCTTGAACATCACTTGTAGATACCATGAGTCGACGATACCACTTGTTGGTAATACATGTAGATACCACTTGAAAATAATACTCGTGGATATCACTTGTAAATCCACATGTTGATACCACTTGTAGAGAACATGCGTCGACAAGACTTGAAATCTTAAGATGCTTGAACTTCTCTTGCAAAGATCTTCAAAGAATGCATCCAAAGAGAAGAGAGAAATAGAGAATTCATTTGAGAGAAAAGATGATACCAAGAATAATTAATTCCATTTGTAGAAACTTGGTACCACTTGAAAAGATATATCTTGAATCGAAGGTATCGGAGAGAGCTTGGTTTGAAAAGAATTGATCGGCAAGGAATGAAATAGATACCACTTGTAGGTGGGTACAAGCAAGATACCATTTGAAGGATATCACAAGAAAAGATAAGATGATATCAATTGAAGAATACCACTTATAAAAACAAGTAACATGAATTTTATTCCGAGGTCAAGGTGATCAAGAATGAGCTACCACTTGAGGGAATACCACTTGAATGATAAATATATCACAAGGTGATCAAAATGGTATTTGGAGTCAACAAAATATATGTGGGTAGCTTGCAAGGTAACAAGGATCAACTTGACTTGAGGGAGGCAGTCAAAAAGGATTTAAAATAGAATAGAATTGAAATGGATTCAATTGACTGCAATGTAAGCAAAATCGGTACTACCGTAGTTCAAATGCCGGTCATACCGATGTTCGGACGAACCGTCGTGCAAAGGCCGGTCGTACCGAAAAACGGTTATACCGCGGAAATAACGTCGGTTGTTCCGATTTTCCTGGAGATTCAAGGATAGATCTTGGAATGGAGAATTATGCAAATGATCCTTAGTTTAGTATTCAAATAAATATATCTAGGATCATTATGCATTAGGTTGGAGATAGAAACAACAATGAATATAGTTTTTATGAATTAGTCTTTTGATTTTGCAAATAAAACTCATTTTTGATGAAACTTCTCCAAAAGAACCAAAAGAGCACATGAAGAAATTTTAAGCATCCAATTGCATGTATGAGTCATTAATACCATTATGGACCTATTCATGTGAATAATCTTGGCTCAAATGGCAAAACTCACTTAAGTGCTAGAAAGTGACCATTTAGGTCAACCTTGGATTTTGGATGAATTTCAAAACCAAATAACTTTTTCTAGGTTGGCCTTTTGAGAAACTTTTGAATACCAAAATTGTTTAGAATGGCCAACTCTAGGTTTTTCCTTTTGGGACAAATGTCAAATTCTTTCTAGAATATATTTTACACAAAAATCTAGTTTTGGTCAAAAACAAGATTCTAAGATCTAGAATTTTGGTTAGAAACTCATTTTCATTTGAAATAGGTTTTTCTTGAACCAAAACCTTTGCAAAACATTTGGAAATCATTTGTATACATTTTGCAACTAGTTTTTCAAAGTTTATACTAATAATTTCAAAATTCTGACTTTTGGCTAAATAGCTCATTTTGAGAAACAATACTAGCACTTTAATTTATTTGGGCACATTTAGAGATGTGATATACGTGGTTATGATTTAGCACTCCCCCTTAATGTGCCACAACTTTCTTACTCAAGAAATTAATGAACAAGTTTCTGCGCAAGAGCAAGAACAACCCTTTTTAAGATTTTACATGAATGCAACCTACACAAGGCATAAGGGCTAGATACTTCAATGTAAATACTTGTTACCAAGATAGCATTGGTTTATGATATGAATTGATCTTCCTCAAGCTTGGCTCCAAGTTTTGCATATGATGGAATCCACCTCTTTATGAGTGAGCCAAACCCCCAATGCTTCTCTAAATACCTATTTAACATTTAAGCACCTTTTGGTACCCACACTTGGTTGGGTCCTTGAATGTTAGTCACAATAGATTTGGGCACCCAAATGGCCCTAACAATAATTTTATGTGAGCTAACATTTCTAGCAAACACATTGCCATTTTTATCTTTCCTAAGCAAATAATGATCATTATAGATAATTGGCTTAGGAGTGATACCTTTGGGACATTCCTTACTAAAATGTCCTTTTTTCCGGCAATTGTAGCAAGTAGGGTTTTTGCTTCCCTTTGATGTCTTCTTATCTTGCTCAATTTCGGTTTGCCTCTTCTTTGATGACATTGACTTGTCATCCATTTGATTTGGGCACACCGAGGCAATGTGACCATTCTTCTTACATCCAAAGCATTTGATAATCTTGAATTGTTTTCCACTTTGCTTTGGGCCGCTCTTCACCTTTTTCTTGGCGATGAAACTAAGTCCTCTCTTTTCATTCATCTTGTTTGGGCATATGGAGGCAAGATGTCCCTTTTGATGGCAATCAAAGCACTTGACATTCTTCGTGTGTCTTGCATTGTGCCTTGTCTTGCTATTTTCTTTCTTCTTCTTGGGAGTGAAGCCAATTCCACTCTTATCTTGCAAGCACTTTTGCTTGCTCAATATTTCATCAAGAGTAGCCTTCCCTTTATAGCTTCTTTCCAAGTCAATTGTCAATTTCTTGACTTGGGCCTTGAGCTTATTATTTTCTTCTACAAGGTTAGTCTCAACAAGTATAGAAGAAATAGAATCATCTAATTTAGAGCAACAAGGCATATCAATCAAATCATCACAAGAAGTGGATATATTGATTTTAGATGAAATGCAAGAGTTAGCAATTGCACATGGCATATCATCTAATAAATCACAAGCAATGCCAATATCCACTTTAGGCTTTTTAAGTTCATTTAGGAGGAGAATTTCATGTTCATCTTTTAAAACATTATAATAATTTTGAAGTGAGACATACTCATTCTTCAAAACCTTGAATTTAGATTTCTCTTTTCCTAAATAATCATTTAGTTCTTCTAGCATATCTAACAACTCATCATATGAAGGTTCATTATTATCGTTTACCTCCCTTTTACCTTTAGCCATAAAGCAATGAGACGATGTAGATGGAGTTGATGTGTCATCATCGTCGGAGCTAGAAGTTGATGTGGAGGGGCTTGTGGAATCTTCATCGTCGGAGTTAGAGATTGAGCATTCTTCTCCCGACGTCCACTCTTGTATGCAATCCTCATTAGTTGAACTGGACCTTTCATAATATTCTTGAAGATAGGTCCACATCTTATGAACATTCTTAAGATCACATACGGCATCAAACACATCTACACTCAAAGCACTAAATAAAGCATTAATTGCTTGAGCGTCGAGATGTAAGCATTTCTCTTCCTCGTTTGTTGGAGCATGTTGACCCAATGGAGGAGAAAAGCCAACATCTACAATCCGCCATATACTTAGGCCCATGGCCTTAAAGTAACATGACATGCGGATTTTCCAATGTGCATAATTTGTGCCATCAAATTGAGGTGCTTCACCAAGGTGCACTAAATCTCTAGTCGCCATCCTTTACTCTCTAGACGGTTAAGTCTAATAAATGAGAGACCAAGCTCTGATACCACTTGTAAGATCGAGGAGGCCGACTAGAGGGGGGGTGAATAGGAGGTTTTAAAATTCTTTTGGCTAAAACCGATTTCTAATGCGGAAGCTAATACAAATACGGTTTTGCACAATTAAAGCCTAAATCAACTAGGTTCACCTGAGTGCACCAACAATACAAGTCTATTGATAAATAGCAATTAAACAAGGACTTGTAAGCTATTCAATTCTAGCAATGGTGAATAGCACAATGAACTATTGCAATCATACACAATGAATAAGCAATTTACTACAAGGTATATAAATTGCACAATGTAAAGCACAAGAATGCAAACCACAATTGACACGGCGATGTTTTACCGTGGTGATCGGAGACTTGCCGGTCTCCCCTAATCCACGTTGAGGTAAGCCCAAACTAATTGGACCGGCTCCATGAATTAAGCCAAACACCTCAATTCCACTAGAGGTAGCTCTTTCCCACTCCGGGTAGGTGAGCTCCAACCTTCACAACACGCCGGGCCTTCTCACAAGCTTCTTGAGTAGATCACCGGTCTACGACGCCTCCACACCGTCTAGGTGTCGGCAAACACCAAGAGTAACAAGCCAAGCCCCTTGCTTGACTCTCACCATGTGCAACGAATGCACAAGCTCAAGTGGATACAAAATCCACTTCTAGATGCAACACATGCAACTAGAGACCTCTCTCCTTGCTCACAAGGTGCAACACATGCACAATTGAGAGGAGAGGCTCACACTAGCTCAAGAGAGTGAAATGGGATACCAAAAGTTGCCTCTCAACCGGCCAAGGGGGTATTTATAACCCCTATACCAAAAACTAGCCGTTGGGAGACGAAACAGCAAAAAACTAGCCGTTACAGCCTTCGAGCGGTCGTACCGCACTCACAAGGGGCGGTACAACCGTTCTGGGCGGTCGTACCGCTCTTTACACAGCGGTCGTACCGCAGCTCAAAATCAGCACAGACAACACTCGGTAAAAAGGTCATAACTTTTGACTCCGATGTCGGAATTGAGTGATCTTGGACTCTATGGAAAGCTTATTCAGAGGGCTACACAACCCTCCTATTTGATTTGATCTCAACCACATTTTATCAAATCAAAAAGCACAACTCCAAGAGCCACTACCATGGTCTAAGTCCAAAGAATTAGCAATAAGCAATCTTAGACCATGCCAAGGGAAAATACATGAATCCCAACAATTTGCAAAACACATTTGCAAACTTAGATCATGCCACAAGGAGTAGGTACATGGACTTCAACCATTTCCAAAACACATTTGCAAAGTATAGTCACATGCTACAAGGATTAAATGCATGAGCCTCAACTATTTGCAAAACACATTTGTAAATAATAGCATCATGCCATGGTGAGCTAGAGCAAGTGAGATTGAGCTATCAACACATGATGAGACTCAAGCTACTAGACAAGACCCCTCTTAATAGTACGACAACCTATACTAGCAATCCGGTCTTCCAACCAAACACCAAGACCGGTAAAAGACTAGGAACACATCCTTAGCCCTAGCTAGTCATACCTTTGCCTTGAGCATCTTCTTGAAGGTTGATGATGCACATCTTCACTTCAAGTCCGGGTCATCGTCTTGACATGCATCAACCCATGATGCATCCTTTACTTGACCTCCATCAACACATGATGAGTCTTCTCTTGACTTGATGATCAACTCATGATCATCTCTTCTTCGAGATCTTGATATGCATCAATACATGATGCATCCTCTTCTTGAACCTTGACTTGATGACGATCAACTCATGATGCCATCCGAAGTCTCCATTACCCTGGAACATAACATATTCATCCAACTCATGGAAAATGTTAGTCCCATAATGATTAACATCAATTACCAAGATATAAGCGTCCTGGAATTTTTGTACCGCCATACAAAAATCGGAATGACCGCAGGCCGGTACAACCGTTCCTAAGCGCGGAACGTCCGATTTCCAGATTGAGATTCTGAGCAGATTTGCACTTGTTCTGTTTTTATTGAACCGCCTCACAAATTTCGGAACGACTGCCCAACGGTACGACCGTAGGTCACGAGCGGTAAGACCGATTTCCATGAGAGGAAATGAGGCAATTTGCAACGCTTCTGTTTTTATTGAACCACCAACTAAAATGCGGAATGACCACAATGCGGTACAACCGCTCAAGCAGCCGGTCGTTCCGCTTGAGCACTTGGTTGGCTGTTCCCTTCAAAATGCGGTACTACCGCCAAGTAAAGTCCGGTCATACCGCACCAAGCGGTACGACCGCAAGTATAACTGCGGTACTACCGATTTTGGACAGAAGCACTTAATGCTTTTCAATTTTATTTCAAGTTTAAATTCAAATGCATGAATGATCCTAAATTGATCCAAATGGCACAAGAACATGCTATCAAGCTACTAGCCATGATCTCTCTATTGTCATGCATTTCCGTTACCATGACGCCATCCATAAACTGGGACTAAGCCTTTAAACATCTTAGCACACACATTAGTCCCACAACACAATTGCAAATAAATGAATGTAGATTGGTATGAGTATATAAGCACTACACGAGTTGTATATACTCATATGAATATATATAACTACACAAGTTATATATAATCAAAGGATATATGAACACACATGTCTCATATACACACATGAATATATTAACTTCACAAGTTATATATATTCAAGGATATGTGAGTACACATGAACTACACAAGTTATGTTATACTCACATATAAGTATATTTAGACTACACAAGTCTTATATACTCACATGAATATATTAACTATGTAAGTTAAATATATTCAAAGGATATGTTTCAAAGTAAAGATCCCAAATATGTGTGGAAACAGGAATATGGATCAATACTAATGAAACCTCAAAATATAGAATGAACTCCCCCTATATGTGTGCATACATGAATATGTAATGGAAACATATGCACATATTTTAGTTAATCTTTTGGTGGAGTTCAACCTATATTTTGGATCCATGGAATGCAACAAAATATAAGAACTATAAAGTCGAATGCATACCTCTTTTGTTCTTTATATCCAAACGAGACTAATCATGAGATAAGGCAAATAGAAGAGTTAGTCTCATAAATAGATTTGTCATTATAGATGCATACCTATTTGGATTTTGCTTTTGTTTATCCAATGAATTGGATTTGTCATTAAGAACTTGCATGCCTTCATGATTATCACCTTTATATCCAAATAAGACCACACAATATGTATATCAATGAAAGTGTTAGTTCCACAATTAGATTTGTCATTAATCACCAAAACTCCATTAACACATAATGGCGGGTCTAGATCCTTCAACAAGCTGATTAAATTTGTGCAGATACTCGCTCACTGAGTGGTTACCCTGGCGTAGTGAGCGAAATTCCTTCTTCTTATGGGTCATAGTGTCTGCAGGAATGTGAGCACGTCGGAAAACTCACACAAACTTAGCCCAAGTGATGGACTGGTCGTCCTCGTTAGATAGGCTGTAGTTGTCCCACCATTTTGATGCTAGTCCTGAGAGCTGATGAGAGGCGAACAGCACCCTCTCATGGTCAGTGCACTGAGTAATGTCCAGCTTCTTACTAATAGCCTGGAGCCAATCATCTGCATCCATGGGCTTGAACATTCTGGTTGTTGTTGAGGGACTCAGCTAACAGATCAATCAGATGAGACTGGTTGGTCAACATCTGGCGCTAATCAGGTGCTTTGGTCGGAGGAGGTGGTGGCTACTAAGCTGGATTCTCTTGGCAGTCAGTGTTCTCGTTTCCTTGTCCGCTGGCGCTGCCACTTCCGGTACGAATAGTCACCATCTGCTGGAAGTTCCTGGAAGTTCAAGGACTTAGGAAAGAGAGAGGGAAAACTAAGTGGGATATTTCCAGAACAACCCAATAACCAAATAAACACAAGGCAAAAAGAGAAACTTTTTTTAAAAATAATTCTCACTTTATTTTTTTTAAACTATTGTAGCTGCCACAAAAGGAATTAGCATCTCAAAATTCTACGCCTAAACGATAATGCTAATAAAAGAATCTAAGAAGACCTAGGGGTGTAATCCTTAATCTGGAACTATTTGAGGTACTCCTTCTTTTGCCCATCCTATGCTTCTTTGGTGCAAGCTCAGAAGGTTCGATTGGAATATTGGAATTGGCGTCGCCTTCCATGAGATGGGCCAATTCCTCCTCGGCTTTCTCTAATCGCATATGAACGATGCGTAGATCATCCAGAGCCATGTTGTAAGCGTGATCCATCGCGATCGTCAGGTGCACCTGGTGCGTCAAGTTCGAAAAATCCTCATCCTAAGCAGAGCGGAAGGTTCTACCGAGTGTAGTGGGAACAAGGATAGGGTACTAGTGGAAAGTGGGGTCGTCAAATCTATGATCGTAGATGTATCGGAGTCTTTGTATGGCTTCTCGTGTAGCATCTTGGATGCCTGTGGGGAAGGAGTCACACTACATTAGGGTGTCAAATATGTGGAAGGCAGTGTCGGGCCGTATGTTGGAGTAGAGTATCACCTCCACTCTCCAATGTTCTTGAGTTCCCACCATGTAAGTGTATCCTTGGTACATCGGCCTTTGCTTGAAATGCAGGTGCTTCATCATTTTCCAGAGAGCAGCTACCTATTGCCCTGCATATACTCCATGGGAGATGGCCTTCGGGGACTCAGACATCTACAAATTTTGAATGAGTCAAGAGTTAGAAATATTTTGAGTGAGAAAGGGTGAGTAAGACTCTAGAAAGAAAAATACTTTTAAATTTTGCAAATAACACTTAAAGGCTTTGCCAATTCTAACTAAGGCCACGACCTACAGTCGATATGGCACTTATACCACTTTTGTCGAACCTGAAAACGAAGGATCCTGAATTCTCTGTGTTTCATACACTAGTCCAGGAACAACTAGTGTACACAGTCAAAAAAATAATAATAGCAAATTCATATCACGCATTTATTGAATAATCAAAAGAGTTTATTACAAGTGGGCCTGGGGCCAAATAAAAGATACAGCAGAAAAATGTAAATAAAAGGTAGGCCACACGATCTGCCACAGGCAATCGTCTGGGGGAGCGGCCTAGTCCTCCAAGACCTCATCGTTTGGATAGAAGTCTTCTCTTGAACAAGAGTTATTAAGCAATGGTGAGCACAAACAACCGTGCTCCGCAAGTTACACCCAATAACAGATATAATGCATGTAGGTTAATGTCAAGGAAGGTTCATATGGTTGTTTTCCATAAAGTGGCATTTTCAACTTTTAAATACCATTACTAAGTTTCAAGGCAAATTTTAATTTATAATTAAAATTAAATTTTTTATTTTGATTCATCAATCTCAAGTGTAGGATAAACCTCCCTACACAAATGTTGAAGGATTTCTAGATAGAATGACGTGGCGCTTGCGTGGTGGCCTGGTGCCTGCCATGTGGGCTGCCACATCAGCTCGACAGTGGTGACGCTATCGTTGAATGACTCACCAGAGTTTCACGCCACGACGAGGCTCAGGGATGGTACCAATAAAGAGAGGGCGCTACGGTGATTCTATTACGCACCTTTGTTATAAAGTAGCATGCGTAAATCTCTAGCAATGAGGACGAAGGCGGCGGAGATGTTTGGGTCTCAACAGCGATGGGGTTTTGGTGGCCTTTTGGCATCGTGGATGGGCCCTTGGGGAAGCTCAAGGCACGATGATGACGATGGTATGGTCGTCGGTGGAAGCGCCTCATCGTTAGTGAGGCAATTCGATGACGAAGCTTCAGCGGTCGGTGAGCACCAACGCTGAAATCCGTTGGTTAGAAGTGGCGGGAGGCTACGAGAGCTAGGGGATAGGATGAGGAGGTAGAGGCGCACCTGGGGTGCCCTTTTATAGTGCACGGGGATGGCCAAATTGGCAATGAGTCATTAGGGTTCGTTTTGGATTACGCGACGAAAACATAGTTTGGCGGCGTTATGAGATAACATAAAGTTTGATTCGGGTGCGGGATGCCTGGAGGATAAGAATGGCGGCGATTGCGCGGGATAAGCGGGCCGTTTTATGCTTTGTTGGACGAAGCTTCCAAGCCCTAGCAATGGCAAAGCTGCGCGAGGACTAAGGCGCGAGGAGTTAGACGAGTCCGGCAAGTGGGGCCAGCGTTAGAGAGAGAGAGAAAAGAAAGAGAGAGCGGAGAGAGAGAGAGAGAGAGACGCGGGGCCCGCGTGTCAATGAGACTGAGAAGAAAAGTGCAGGCTGGGCCGGTGCACGTGGAAAATGGAATGGACCGAGAAGGTTTAGGCCCAAAGAGATTTTTGAATTTCTTTTGATTTGCTGATTTCAGAAATTGAGTTAAATCAAATTAGCTTCTAGAAAATAGCAAATAAAATCCAAAAATTATAGAAAAATTCACAGAAATTCCCAGAGACATTTTGGACTTAAATAAAATATTTCCAACTTATAGTTGGTATTTAATTTCACAATTAAATTATTTTAGCTTCAAACTAATTAGGGAAAAACTTTTTAAATCGCAGCAAATCAGAAAAATCAAGGAAAATAATTAAATTTTATTTGTAACTAGAATTCAAAATTTGGGATGTCACATCCTCATCTCGAATCCCCACCTCGTTCCCTTCCTAAAGCCCTAGTGCCGCCGCAATTTGGTGTTATAGGGTTTTGGCCGAAACTCTCGTTTTGTGAAATCCACCACTACCGATCATGCTCCACCTCTGTGGACTGCACCATTGGCTTTCTCTTCACAAGATCAACCTCGTGCACCCCTCCTTTGGCCTGAAGCGTCTCTGGTGGTCAATCCTGACAAAACCGAGTTTCGCCCTCCGCTCCGTCGCCAATTTCGATGATCACCGTTGACCTCCAGAGCCAAAAAGCAAACCAGTGTGAGCACAATATCATTCTCTACCCAATGCGTGCACTCACCGTCGTCGCAGCGCCATCGTTCATCGTTGTCGTCGGAAACTAAAACCCACCAAAAGGATGACGTCATCAGATGATGAGGCATCCTGATCAGCGTCCACCTCCGTAGCCAGCTCAGAGCAAGTACTGAAGTGTCACATGCGTGGTGTCCACATCGATGCTTGCGTGGCACGCCAGCCCGCACCCTAGATCTAAAATTTCATAGACCTAGTCCACCAAAAGCCGTGTCTATGACATGTAGGGCCCACATGTTAGTCCAATTTCCTGGATTTATTTTAATTGCAAACTTCCAGGGCTAACATCATGCTTGCGTCATATTCTAAATTTTCAGTAGAGAAATAATCGGAATATTCTAGAAATACCTTTTTGAGTATTTTTCTTGGGTTTTAATCTTCGTGAAGCCATATCTTCTTCATCTGAACTCCAATTAAGCCCATTCAAATTTTTAAATTCATCTAAATTCAATATCTATTTATCTGAGATTTTTATTTAATTTTTGGAGTTTGTTTTATCTCTGTTATTTATTTATTTTGTTTATTTGATTCGTTTGCGAGTAGACGTTGATACTTCGGGGAAATTTGAGCAAGGAGGAGTACACTAAGATCAAGATCAATCCCAGGATTTATTCCAAGGAAATTCGTGGTCCTTTGATCATATTGAACCTATTATTTCAAAATTATATTGTTTTATACAACTGCATGCTATCTTTATACAAACTATTTTGGGATTAGTTATTTCCTGTTGTCATTATGCCTTCATTGATTATTTCAATGCCATGAATCCTTGTCACCCTAGCATAGATAATTTTAGTTGGACATATTTATATCAGCAATATGGGTATCCTACATATGCTTAGTTCAACTTAGTTACAATGGGTTTATTATCACATGTGTCATAATGATTAATATTGACTTAATGAAATATAGAATCGTGGTGGTTAGCCACAGTTGTTAAAATTTGTTTACCACGACAGGGTTTGTCATTGGTCTTGGTTAATCAAAATGATTTTCGCTCGGGCGAGTGGCTGTAAATTGAGGGTGTGGATTTAACACATCGTGGGTTTGTGGTAGACTCGCCTGAGTAACCTGTCAAGGAGTGAATCTTGTGCACCATTGGACTGAGCCTTAACCATACAACCACATGCCTGATGGGACAGACCTGGCTAACTAATTAGCAACGTCTTAATTTCGGTTCTTTCTTGGAAGAGTGTGATACTGAGTACGTATACTCATAATGGCGCAAGAGCGGGGCCCTATCTGGTCAGAAAGATATTCAGTGTTGAAACCTTAGCGGGCATAATTGGGTTAAGAAGGAGCTTTGTAAAGGCCTTGTCATGATCACTTAAGTCGCACACCTAAGGAAATGTGGTCAGACTCTTTGAGTTGATTAATCTCATGTTGGTCAAGCTGTACAACCTCTACAGAGTGTTAAAAACTATTCGAATAGCCGTGTCCGTGATTATGGACGTGCTCGAGGATTTCACATGAGAGGTAGAGTTTCTTAATAAAATATGTCAGAGTGTGAATGGGAAGTTCACTTAATGAACGTAGTATCCGTTTGATGAATGGGTAATTCACTTCGTGGATTGTGTCAATTGGTGAATGGGAGATTCAGTTATCATTGGTTTGGCTGGGAGGTGAATAGGTAGTTCACTTGTTGTTTCAAAGAAATTTCTTACTTATTTACTATTTTTATCAAATACGCATTTTAAATTAGTTATTGTATTTATCGTCAATGTTGTTTTATGCAAAAGAACCATACAGCTAACCTTTGTGCAAGCTTTGCATGAATACTATTTGCATACGTTTCCCCACGACTTACTGAGTGCTTTATGTACTCACGGCTTTGCGCCATTGTTGCTCAGTTGAAGAATATCAAGCTGCTCAAAAGTTCTTCACCCAGAAGTACCATGAAGGTTTTGCGGATTAGGATGTGTTCTCCACTCGATTGCCTGTCGGCATGTTGATTGGCCATTTCAAGCTTTCTCGTTCCGCTACAAGAGTTTATTTGTTTCTTTTACCCTGCATGGCAAGTTAAGTAAACATTGACCATAAGGTCTGATTATTATTACTACTTGTGATTTTGAGATCATTTTAGTTAAAGAGAATAAATTAATGGTATTTCATCACTGTTTCCTATGTGAGCGAGCTACTGATCTGGGTCTAGTTTAGAATACACAGAGGGTTCCTGAATCGTATTTTTGGGTCCCGACAGAGGTGGTATCAGAGCCATATCGATTGTAGAACGCAACCCTAGTTAGCATGGTCGTTTTAGCCAAAAGCTTAAAAACTTAATTTGACTTGAGTAGTTGTTCTTCTCTCATCTGTTTTGATTCTTTTCTTATCTCAATCTAATCCATTCTTATCCTAGTCTATTCTTTTCTCATCTTGTTCTAGAAATCTTATTCCTCGTCTTTGCTGAATTTTGTTTTATAATCTTAAATTGACTTTCTCGCCTCATTAATTTCTCTAGTCCGGAAGAAAAAAAGTCAAATCATCGGCAATCATTAGAAGTATCTTCGTCGCTTCGTTCTAGCTATTCGTCAAGAGTCTCCACCAATAGTTCGCAACTCGTGGGTGTTCTACAATGATTCAAAACCAGAAGTTGAAGAGTCTTCGTTCTCTAGTCCAAAGTGGGAGTCGTCCTATTGGAGTCTGTAGTACCATTTTTAGATCGTTGTTGCACAAGTTTTATTTGGGTTGTGTGTAAGTGGGAACTGCAGTTTTACTATCAAGCATTATGTTGCAGTCACACTAAGGCTTTAATTTGAAGAGTTAGTTGTGCTTTCATAGCGTTTCAGCTATGTTTTGCTTGTCTTTTGTTTTTGGGTATAATCTGTTCCCCTAATTAAGTTGTTTCTATCTTCTCTATCTTGTTCTATCTCGTCTATTATGTTATTCCCTCTCGTCTACATTGCTTTTCTATATTACCTACTAAACCTGTGGAAAATCACCGCAGATGGTTGACACTCGCAACACATCAAGCTGTACTCAGTTAGATGATGCCAATATCAATGCTAGTGGATAGTCACCAACCCCTAGAGCCGCAGATCCAAACATGGCCAAACTTCTAGTAGCTCAGACTTAATTCATGAGTGCAATGATGCAAAATATGAAGAGTATGATAACACAGCAATGTCAGACCGCCGCTGCAATACTCAACTTGTTGAATCAAGATAACTAGAATAATCAAGCAACAGCTGTTCCACCACCAGCTCATCAACTTTCCAAGTTATCAGAGTACAGGAGGACTCATCCGCCTACATTTTCTCATCCTCAGAACCTTTGGGCACGGAAGATTGACTTTGCTATATTGAGAAAAAGCTTAGCATTGCCCAATACAATGATCGTGAGAAAGTTCTTTATGCTTCACATCAGTTAGAAGGTACAGCCATAGAATGGTGGGAGAATTGCACCGCAGCTCATGGGAACTCTCAAGCCATTATTTGGGAAGAATTTTCAACCGCTTTTCGTTAAGCTTATGTTCTAGATGGTATAGTGGAAATGAAGAAGAATGAATTTCGTGAACTACAGCAAGGAAACATGTCTTTGGGTGCATATCTCAACAAGTTCACTCAACTTTCTCGCTACACTCCAGAAGATGTTGCTACAAATAATGCATGTCAAAAGTGATTCAAGCGTGGACTTAATCCTGGTTTGAAAGTGCAAGTTGGTGGAAATTATTATGGGGATTTTCAGCATACGGTGGATAAAGCTGTTCTGATAGAAGATTCTCGTCGTGAATTGGATGAATCTCACAAAAGGAAGATGATAAAACATGGAGTTCATCATAATCATCTATAGAGAACTAGGACCAATGCTCATCAGCCTTTTCGTCCTAATAATTCGTCTGCTAGATTCAGAACCCCTGCACCATTATCTCTTGCAGGAAATACAAGAATTCTCAATGTCAACAACAGCAACAATCATCAGCCTCAGAGGACCAACAATCCAACTGCAGGAGTTACTTGTTTCAATTGCCATGAGACGGGTCACTATGCCAACAAGTTTCTGCCAAAGCAAGGGCCAACAGCAATTCCTTTCAATTTGGGAGCTACACTAGTCAGGACTTTTTTACCAAGAGTAGGAAGAGGAATGCCTCATACTCCAAATCAAGCTACCAGGACTCCATCAACTGCATCAAGAGGAAGGCTGAATCACGTTACTACAGAAGAAGTTCAACCAGTTCAGAACATCGCTTTTGGTAAGTCTTTAAGTTAGACCTACGTCAGTTGCAGCTTTGTTTCACTCGTAAGAGAAATTTTTTGGAGGAATCAGCAAGGTTTGGTTTGAGCCTATTCTTTAGTTAGTCCGAATCTCGAGGACAAGATTCCCTTTAAGGGGGTAGGTTTGTAACATCCCAAAATTTGGTCAATTTTTCAAGTGTTAAAAATAAAAATAACCATTTGAATTGTTTCCATTGAAGTCAAAGCTTAATATGGATTTTTTGGAATAAAAAACAATTTAATATGATTAATGTCAACTTCAACTATTGTTAAAACTATTTTATTTAGATTCTATGTGCTTGGATATATTTTTTAGATTTTTCTAGGATTTTTCCAAGTGCAGTTGCTATTTTCTATTTGCCATTTGGATTTATAGTATTTTCTAAAATAGAAAAGCTAATTAAAATTTCAAAAAACCTCAATGGACCGAAACCCATTGCTTCGGCCCATTTCATCTAGCCTCGGCCTAGCCCACGTGACCTTTTTTTCTGCGCCCATACTCAAGGCCGCTCCTTTCTTCCGTTGACCGATGGGCCCCACCGAGTCGTCATCCTCCTTGGGTCATCTTCGCCACACGAGCCTTCACCCTTGACTGCCATTGTGTGAGCTCAAGTTCCATCCAACAAAATCCAATCCCCGACTAACTTATCCCTGGAATCTTATCAAACTCAAGCTATACCTTCCCCACACCTATTTTGCTTAAAATCATATCTCGAATCCCTTTTAATCTCTGGTTTTGATCGTGTCCGAAAACAACTCAAATTAGGGCTTCCTTATCCAGACTCAATCTTGTAGTATAAATAGCTCCCTAGGGATCACATGGACCTCCTCATCCCCACCTCGTTCCCCTCCTAAAGCCCCAGCGCCGCCGTAATTTGGAGTTACAGAGTTTCGGCTGAAACTCTCATTTTGCAAAATCTACCACCGCCAATTGTGCTCTGCCTCCGTGAACTGCGACACCAGCTTTCTCATCAAAAGATCAACCTCGTGCACCCCTCCTTTGGCTCGAAGCGTCTCTGGTGGTCAATCCCGACAAAACTGACTTTCATCCTCCACTCCGACGCCAATTTCGGTGATCACAATCGACCTCTAGAGCCAAAAAGCATACCAGTGTGAGCACAATATCGTTCTCTACCCATTGCACGCACTCACCATCGCTGCCGCGCCGCCATTCGTCATTTTCGCTGGAAACCGAAACACACCAAAAGGATGACATCATCAAATGACGAGGCATCCTGATCAGTGTCCACCTCTGCAGCCATCTCAGAGCATGTGCTGATGTGTCGCATGCGTGATGTCGACATCAATGCTTGCGTGGCACACCAGCCCGCACCCCAGGTCTAAAATTTCATAGACCTAGTCCACCAAAAGCCATGTCTATGACACGTAGGGCCTATATGTTAGTCCAATTTCTCGGATTTATTTTAATTCCAAAATTCCAGGGCTGGCATCATGCTTGTGTCATATTGTTGTTTTTTAGTAGAGAAATAATTCAGAATATTCTAGAAATTCCATTTTGAGTATTTTTCTTAGGGTTTCAATCTTCGAGAAGCCATATCTTCTTCATCCGAACTCCGATTTAGCCCATTAAAATTTCTAAATTCATCTAAATTAAAGATCTATTTATCTGAGATTTGTATTTAATTTTTGGAGTTTGTTTTATTTCTATTATTTATTTATTTTATTTATTTGCTTCATTTGCGAGTAGACGTTGATACTTCGAGGAATTTTGAGCAAGGAGGAGTACACCAAGATGAAGATCAATCGTAGGATTTATTCTAAGGCAACTCATGGTCCTTCGATCATATTGAACCTATGATTTCAAAAGTATATTGTTTTATACAACTGCATGCTATCTTTATACAAACTGTTTTGGGATTAGTTATTTCTTGTTGTCATTTTGCCTTCATTTATTATTTGAATGCCATGAATCCCTATCACCCTAGCATGGACAATTTTAGTTGGACATATTTATATCACCAAAATGGGTATTGTACAGATGCTTAGTTCAGCTTAGTTACGATGGGTTCATTATCACATGCATCATAACGATTAATCTTGACTTAATTGTGAGGACCCTAGCTTATTTGGCTTGTAATGCTTAGTCATCCATTGACCTTAGCATCACAAACAAAATAACCCGTGTCTTCGAGATATGTATACTTCCCAGAAATGCAGTATACACAGCCCTTTACAAAATCATGCATCAATTTCATACAAGACATAGAACCAAAGCACGAACTAGATTAAACCAAAGACATACTTAATAGAGTTATTACAAAAGGGGCCGACCGGCCAAATAACAACTAAGGAAGATACATAAACAGCGGAAGCAAAAGCCATAAGATGGCGATAAACAAAAGTCAATTAGAGTGCCTTTAACCCACAAGGCAACCAACCGGGCCGCCAACCTAGTCGTCCCATCCACCGCACATCTCACAAAAGTAGGGCCCTCGGGGCTCCACCTCCTCTACAACAAATTAGTTAAGCAAAGAAAATGAGTACAAAAATGTACTCGCAAGACTGACGTGTAGTGTAACAAACCTATATATATGCTACATGCAAGCTTATTTAAGTGGAGGCTATAGGTTGTTTTCGGCATAAAGCAAGTTTTCCTTTGCAATAATTAAATAGATTCAAAGCAGTTTTACAATTCATTTTTAATTTGCAAATAACAGCGAGTAACAACATAATAACAATAGATAGATGACAACAACAATCCTAGAAGTGACTAACCCAATAGTCACCACAACAATAGCATGAATTACCCATTCATACCACCCATGTCAAGTTTTAATTAAAGGTTGCAGTCTAATTCTTGCAGAAAATAACCAAGCTTGTCCATAACCTAGGACGAGTCTATTCGAATAGATTTAACCCTGCAAGGGTGTACCATTGTACCCACACACCAGACCGCCTTTTCGCCACATGATTAAGCACACTTCCTTTGGTATGCCAGCACAGCTAAGTCCTACGAGACATTTCCAATGAATGATGCTAATTAAGAGCCGCGACAACCCAAAGGGTAGGATACACCGGCCCAGCCTAAGCAACTACGGGTGCTCTTCCCCTTATAAAATAGTTCTAACCACCTGCGACCCATAATTAACACCTCCCAAAGTACTAAGTCAAGAGAGGTCTCATATCCCCCCCGTGTGGTTAGCATGCAAAAGTGCTTGGATCAATGGTGCAAGTAATTCGGTCCTTGGGGACTTAGGCACCATTCCACACACCATGAGATCACACCAACATCCATTGTGCCCAAGTCAATAACAATTTTGTTTTCATTTTTGTTTCTTTACAAAGTAACAAAGCACAAGTGCTGGATATAATGGAGTAATAATTTTTGTGTGATCAAGGTCATCGACATAAGTTGACAACCGCCCATTTCTACCATTATCTAAGTATTTCTAAGCATTATCAACGTAAACTACTAAGTGATAAGAGTCCATCCATCGAACTCTAAATCACAGCAAGATAATCCTAGGCTTAGTAGTAGAGAATGAACATTTACCTACAGAGTATGCATCTATAGGGTCAACTAATCGATAATTTAACACAAAGTAAGCATGCATACATATAAGTGAATACAAAGTATTAGACTTTTAAAGTAATGGGATTGCATACATATAAGTGAATACAAAGTATTAGACTTTTAAAGTAATGGGATTGCATACATATAAGTGAATACAAAGTATTAGACTTTTAAAGTAATGGGATTGAATAAATATGATCAAACTGCTTGACTTTTAAAGTATTAGACTATGCTGTAAAGGGTCACTCACGGGATCAATGCACTCGTCGGCACCTAACGAAAAAGCAATAAAGAATCGATAAGAACGACGAAAACAGAAAAGACTCAACAGCAAACTTTCACCAAATGCTCTAAAATTTTTACATAAGCAAGAGCATGATTTTTAAGGAATTTAGCAATAAGAATCAATTGATTTGGATTCTCAATGCAAAAGTTATGGCCAAAACAAATCTGCTCAGCCTGGAAATTGCTGGAAAATTCAAATCGGTTACTGTTCATCCCAATTAAATTCTTTAGCACGATTTTCCGAAGAGGTGTTGCACCTGGGATTTTTATGGTAAGTAAAGAACCTCATGAGATGAATAACACAATTGAGTTCACCTCATTTGGAGCTAGGATGCATGTTTTATGATTTTTCAAAGGCATGCAAAAGAGCTCAAATAAAATGCACCCACAAATCTTTTGAAAATAGTGACATGCCTAAATCCTATTCTACCATTTAGTACACTAATAGAGGAAACCAACAAAGTTGGATTCACTCAAAAAGGATCTATAGAGGATTACTTATGCATTTCACAATTTAATTGCAAATTTTGGAGCAACATTTAAAGTTAATTTTGAAACCAATTTACCAATCCATTTTCTGGAGCCGAACTAAACTTACAACCATTTTTAGATTAAAGTTTAGTTCAAACCAGAGCTACCAAAATTTGAATCAACTCAAATGGAGCTAAAATGAAATAGTTATGCATTTTCAAAGTTTATTACCTTTTTCAGTTCACAAATAAAACCTTCGGGAAATCCTAAAATCATGGCGACGTGGAAATGTCTGGGCCGTTGATCTTGGATCCAATGGCCCAAGATGAACTGGACGTCGTGAGCACGCCCGCGCGATCTCAACTGAGTGTGGGCCGTTGATTGTGGATCCAACGGCTCACAAGCACCGGGTGCTGACACGCTTGAACGCGCGCGCGCGCGAATCTCAGCCGTCGATTCTGAAATGGATGGCTCAGATGGATATTGCACGGTGCACGTACAGCGGCGGTTTAAAGGGTGCAGGACCCACTCGTCAGCGACCCATTAAGCCGCTTAAGAACACATTAATTACTAACTAATGATTAACACAATGATTAGTCATTAATGGGGGGTTTGTCCTAAATGATGACGGCACAGTGCCGCTCGTCCGACAAAACTCCCGCCGGCAAAGAAATGGTCACCGCCGGCGAGATAGGTCACGGCGGCGCACACCGAGGGCACCGATGAGTCCGCAATAGCAAGGCGCTGCGAGGTACCACTCGCGCGGCGCGACGGCCAAGCAAGCGCCGAGGAGAACGGAGGTGACCAAAGCAGACGAAAGTGAAACATGAAGTAAAGCTCCGCATTGTTCAGGTAAGTAGGTGCCCAGCCAACTAGGGACTACTTAGCAGGTACCTGAGCACGGAGGAGGCTCGGAGGGGGAAGGAGGAGCTCCGGTGACGAAAGAACTTGCCGGACCCGACGACGATGAAGTGGAGGACGCGGCCTGTGCAAAATTAACCAGACCGGGTCATCAATAAAGCTTCCATATAGCCCATAGATGGTCCACGAGCAAGTAATTAGAAGATGAAGGACTTACCGGAGCTGAGGAAGAAAGGGGGTGATTTCGGCCGACAACGAACGAATCCCCAAATGTGACCTTCTCTGTGAATGTCAAACCAAATTAGGTTAGGGGATTTGCTTAGGAACATGAGAGGCACGAGATGACACGAAAGAATTGATGGAGGGACCACTGGAGCACTGAGGAGGAAGAAGCATGCTTGCGGCCTCCAATGGCGATTTTATGGTTTCAACGAATTGAGCTCAACCAAGCACCGAGGAGCAAGCTGAATCTTAGGAGGTGTTTAAAGGAACAAGAGGAAGATCTTGAGGGGTTTAAGTAGCCAGAGAAGCAAGGGAGGGAGCAACGGCCTTCTCCACGGTCAAGCCTGCTACCCAGGACATGCCGAGCGACGGGAGCAGGTGAGGAATAGAGAGAGTGGACTTTCGGGAGCGAACGCACGATGCGCATTTAACATTGGCAGCAAGGAGTCATTTAAAGTACTCCATGGAGGTGACTAGACGTTGCCCTCCCCACTGCCATGGCGCACGCGCACGAGCGACCAAGGAAGGAGAAGAACAGGTGCGGCGCAGGCCCACCAATCAGAGGAAGAGAAAGGGAATGGCCCGAGCCGGAACAGACACGGACTAGTCGTGCCCAACCACAGTCATGAGTGGGTTGATTACAGCCGCTAGATATTTAAAGGGGGAGGTCGTGACCACTAGATCTGAACTAGGGTAGTCTGAAAAGGAAAGGGGGAGGTCGCGACCATTGGATCTGAATCGGGGGTTCCGAAAAGGAACGAGAGGTCATGACCATTAGATCTCAATTGGGGTGATCGTGGACCATTAGATCTGAATCGTGGTGGTTCGAAAAAGAAACGGGAGGTCATGACCGCTAGATCTTCATCGCATGGTTCCGACAAGGAAGGGGAGGTCGCAGCCGTTAGATTTACATCGGACGGTTGCGAAAAGAAATGGGGAGGTCGCATGCTGAAAGGAGATAGGAGGTCATGGCCATTGGATTTGCATCCAATGGCACGGAACAGAGGTGGGAGGTCATGACCGTTGGATTTGCATCCAATGGCGCTCAACAGAGGTGGGAGGTCGTGACCGATGGATTTACATCCAATGGTGCACAACAGAGAGGGGAGGTCGTGGCCGTTGTGCATGACGTTGAAAAGAGAGGGGAGGTCGTGGCCATTGGATTTCGATCCAAAGGCGCACAATAGAGAGGGGAGGTCGTAGCCATTGGATTTCGATCCAATGGCGCACAACAGAGAGGGGAGGTCGTGGTTGTTGCGCAGGACGCTGAAAAGAGAGGGGAGGTTGTGGCCGTTGGATTTCGATCCAAAGGCGCACAACAGAGAGGGGAGGTCGTGGCTGTTGGATTTTGATCCATTGGCGCACAACAGAGAGGGGAGGTCGTGGCCGTTGTGCACGATGCTGAAAAGAGAGGGGAGGTCGTGGCCATTGGATTTCGATCCAAAGGCGCACAATAGAGAGGGGAGGTCGTGGTCGCTAGATCTTGATCTGACGGTGACGAAAGGAGATGGGACGTCGTGGCCGATGGATTTTGATCCAACAGTGCACGATGCTTGCGCAAGGGAGGGGCTTAGGCTGAGCTGGGAAGTTGGTTGGGTTCGACCAACTGAAGGTGGCACGGACCCAAGGAACGGTGCCCTGATTTGAGTTTAATTTTGAAGGCTGAGTTTGGAAGAATTTCTAGAGATAACAAACCAACTCTAAAAATTCTGAAATTTCGACTAGAGCTTCCTTTTTCCAGGATTAACCTTACATAAAATTTCTAGAGATTTTTATGCACTGTATTTTTCTCAAGAAATTCATCAAGGGTTGTTCTAGGGTTTGACTTACCTCCAAAAATTATCAAATAATTTCTAAAACTTTCAGAGGGGTCCCACATCATCCCTAGAACCTAGGAAAAAATATTTCTCAAGATTGGCACAAGATTTGTGACAAAGTTGAATAAGGGTTTGACTTTAGTCAATAGGAGATTTGTGTTTTTGAATTCCACAACTCTTGACAAGAATTATAGAAGAGTTCAAGAGTTTCAAGATGTGAGAAAAGTTTTAATTTCTACTCATTTAATTACATTTGAGACACACACCCATAATTGGTTACATTTGAAACACAAACCTAGATTTGGTTCCATTTGTACATTTGGGATTCTACAAAATCTCCCCCCGCCCCCCCTTATAGAAATCTCGTCTCGAGATTTGGCTCACTCGAAAAAGAAAGAGGGGTAGTCCGCACGTAGACGATCTTCCCTTTCCCAAGTAGCTTCATCCACGGAATGATTCGACCACTGAACTTTAAGGAACTTGATGGAACGATTCCTCGTTCTTCGTTCAGCCTCTTCAAGGATGCGAACAGTGTGCTCGCGATAGGTCAAATCTTCTTCGATATCAAGAGTTTCCAACGGAGCTTCCTCAGTTGGAACACGGAGGTACTTCTTCAACTGGGACACATGGAATACATCATGTACCCCCTCAAGTGCAGCAGGCAAATCCAACTTATAGGCAACCGCTCCTTTCTTCTCGATGATGTGGTAGGGACCCACATACCGAGGAGCTAACTTGCCCTTGACGCCGAAACGTTGATGGCCCTTCAAAGGAGAGACTTTGAGATAAACAAAGTCATTAGGCTCAAAACTCAACTCACGACGAAGGCGATCCGCATAGCTCTTTTGCCTGGATTGAGCTGTGCGTAGACGCTCACGAATAAGCTGGACTTGACTCTCGGCCTCATTGATCGAGTCCGGGCCAAAGAAAGGTCTTTCGCCGGTCTCAGACCAGTTCAATGGGGTTCTGCACTTTCTCCCGTATAAGGCCTCGAAGGGTGCCATGCCGAGACTGGCTTGAAAGCTGTTGTTGTAAGAAAACTCGCCGAACGGTAAGCATTTCTCCCAATGCTTCCCATAGGAAAGAACACAAGCACGAAGCATGTCTTCCAAAACTTGGTTGACCCTCTCGGTCTGACCGTCAGTTTGGGGATGATATGCTGTGCTGAAGGAAAGGCAAGTTCCCATAGCCTCTTGCAAGTTATGCCAGAACTGGGAAGTAAAGATAGAACCACGATCAGAAACGATCGTCTTCGGCACCCCATGCAAGCTCACGATCCTGGATACATAGAGCTCAGCTAGGCAACCAGTACGAATCTTGGTCTTGACTGGAAGAAAGTGTGCCACTTTAGTCAACCGATCAATGACAACCCAAATGGTATCATTTCCTTTTGGTGACCTGGGTAGACCAGTGATAAAATCCATCCCGATCGAATCCCACTTCCACTCAGGAATAGGCAGGAGTTAAAGCAGTCCAGCTGGACGCTGATGCTCGGCCTTCATACGACAACACACGTCGCACTCGGCAACGAACTTCACAATCTCCCTCTTCATTCGGGTCCACCAAAATCCCTGACGGAGATCTTGAAACATCTTTGTGGCCTCGGGATGAATGGACAAAGGCGAATCATGGGCTTCGCGGAGGATCAAATTCCGCAACTCCATGTCCTTTGGAACCACAAGGCATTGCCCGAACCTCACAACACCAAGCTCATCTTCAGAGAAGCACTTGGCTGTTCCGTTCTTGACATTTTGTCTGATTTGGTTCACTCCGGAATCCGATTGCTGAGCAGCCTTGACACGATCCACCAAGGTTGGTTGCACAACCAAGGTAGCGAGGAAACCCTGCTCAACCAAACCCAAGTTGAGACACTGAAATTCCTCCAGAAGGGCGAGCTGATGCTCCTTGAGCAACAATGCATTGCAATGCACTTTAGGACTAAGCGCATCGGCAACGACATTAGCCTTGCTCGGATGGTAGTGAATACCCATGTCATAGTCTTTGATCAACTCCAACCATCTCCTTTGCCTGAGGTTCAGATCTAGTTGGGTGAACAAATACTTCAAGCTTTTATGATCCAAATACACTTCACAACGATTACCGATAAGGTAATGTCGCCAAATCTTAAGTGCATGAATCACAGCAGCTAGCTTCAAGTCATGGGTAGGATAGTTGAGCTCATGAGGTCTCAATTGCCTTGATGCATAGGCCACTACCTTGCCTTCTTGCATAAGGACACATCCGAGTCCTCGACGAGAAGCATCGCAAAAGATATCGAAGCTCCAATGAACATCGGGAAGAACGAGAACGGGAGCAGTGGTCAAACGCTTCTTGAGTATTTGAAAACTTTCCTCAGACTCAGCGGACCACAAGAACTTCTTGTCCTTCTTGAGTAACTCAGTCATCGGCTTCGCGATCTTGGAGAAGTTCTCGATAAAGTGACGATAATATCCCGCTAAACCGAGAAAACTCCGCGCCTTCTGCCATCGAAATGACTCGAGAAAGCACATCGCTGACCTTGCTAGGATCAACGGCTACGCCCCTTGCTGAAAGAACATGGCCCAAGAATGCCACTTCCTTCAACCAGAACGCACACTTGCTGAACTTCGCATACAGTTGGTGCTCTCGAAGCTTGCCTAACACAAGCTTCAGATGCTCGGCGTGTTCCTCATCATTCTTGGAGTAGATAAGAATATCATCGATGAAGACCACGACAAACTTATCCAAATACTCCATGAAGACCGAATTCATGCGATTCATGAACAAGGCAGGAGCATTGATCAAGCCGAAAGACATGACGGTATACTCATACAAACCATAACGAGTAGAGAAAGCCGTCTTGGGAATATCCTCAGGTCGAATCCAAGCTTGATGATATCCCACTCTCAAATCGATCTTGGAGAAAACTTGAGCTCCAGATAATTGATCAAAGAGGTCATCGATGCGGGGTAAAGGATACTTGTTCTTCTGAATTTACTTCATTGCTTAACGATGTCGGCGACACATGCACAAAGTATTGTCCTTCTTCTTTACAAAGATTGCTGGACAACCCCATGGAGATGAGCTAGGGCGGATGAAACCCTTCTCTTGAAGCTCATCAAGTTGCTTCTTCAACTCCACCAACTCATTCGGTGGCATTCGGTAAGGCCTCTTTGAAATCAGGGCAGTACCGGGAGCCAACTCGATAACGAACTCGAGGTCACGAACTGGTGGCATCCCTAGAAGATCTTCAGGAAAGACATCCATGAATTCACATACCGTTGGGACTTCATGAATATCCGGAGCTAGCTTCGCCGGCCTTGCGAAGAGATCACGGACCTTGCACCTTCTGGTAGCGAACCCGCCGCTGGCGACTTGTGAGGTACATGAGCTTCCGGGTGCAATCGATTTGCCCCATGTGCTGGGACAACCAATCCATGCCAAGAATCACATCTAAGCTCGCTGCATTGAGGAGAATAAGATTTGCTAAAAATCTTACTCCCTCAATCTCGACAGGAACCTCCTGACACTCGGATTCAGCTCTCAACTCCGAACCAGGAGAGCGAATGAGCAACAGGACCAACAAAGGAGCAAAGAGAAGATCACTAATAGCAGCAAAAGACTGAGATACAAAAGAATGAGATGCTCCTGAATCGAACAAAACAGTAGCAGGATGGGAGTTAACAAGAAACGTACCCAACACGACGCTAGGTGCCTCCTGCGCTTCCTCCACATAGATGAGGTTGATGCGGCCGCTGCCCATGCCTTGGGCTGCGGGGACAATCTTCTGATCCTGGGAAGGATCACCTCCTTGCCCGCGTCCTCCATTAGGACGAGGGGCCACTCCAGTCTTCTTAGGGCAATTATTTGCATAATGGCCCTTCTGGTTGCAGAAGAAACAAGTGACCCCGGCAGCTGGGTTGCGGGGGCCACCAGGCTGACTCGCAGGTGCACGTGGTTGAGACACGGCCTGCGAAGGATGAGGGGCAGGTGCTGACGACCTCGGGGGTGCTGAAGCCTGAGGACGGGACCCCTGAGACTGCCCGAAGTGAGTACGGGAAAAGCTGGGCTGGGAAGACTTCTGGGTCTCCCACTTGCGCTTGTAGGACTCACGCAGCGCCCTTCCCTTGTGCTTAGAGATGATGGCCTTGTCGACCAAGGCCTGGAAGTCGGGGAAGTCAACGATAGATAGCTTGTCCTGAAGCTCCTCAGACAAGCCATCCATGAACTACTCCTGCTTGGCCTCATCAGTGGCCACCTCCTCTGGAGCATAACGAGCCAGATGGTTGAACTCGTACAAATACTCCGTGACCGAACTGCGCCCTTGCTTGAGCGCAAGAAACTCCTTCTTCAGCTTCATCACACCAGCAGGGATGTGAGACCGCCGGAAGGCAACACAGAACTCCTCCCAAGAAACGGTGTGGCCTGCGGGCTACATGGCGAGAAAGTTCTCCCACCACGAAAGGGCTGCACCCTCCAACTGATGGGATGCAAAAAGTGCCTTCTCCTGGTCATGGCACTGAGCAATGTTGAGCTTCCGCTCAACCGGACGAAGCCAGTCGTCTGCATCTAGTGGGTCCTTAGACCTGGAGAAAGTGGGCGGTTAGGTGCGAAGGAACTCTGCAAGTCCCCCACACGACTGATGTCCACTTCCTCCCCCTGATCCAGAGGCACCGGAAAGAGTGGAGGTGTTGCACACAATAACCTCCAGAATCCTGGTCTGATCCATTTGGTTTGGCTCAATCTGAGCAAGAACCGAAGCCATGGTCGGAGGAGGCGGGAGCTCCTCATCCGGACCAGCTGCCTGACCCTGACCACTACGAGTTCTTCCAGCCATCCTGCTGAAGAGAGAGAGGGTTAGCAACAAAATCCGAAAATTAGAAGCTAAAGAAAGCAAAGAGCTATCGACTAGGGGAATGAAAAATCACCCTAACCGAAAACCAAACTTAAAATAGTAAGAACACAACTCCAGAAGCTTACAAAAAAAGCTCAAGAAATAGCAAGGAATTACGAGACTAAAGCTCAACTTCCCTACACAACTAACCTGTATTGAATGAACGAGTAATCGGTAGAGAAGGCAAAATTTCAGCACACAACTCTAGGTTTTAACACTTCTACAAAGCAAGGTAAAACCCGCAAAATAGGTGTTAGATACTTAGCTAACTAGTATCACCTCTTACCCTTTTATTCCCACAAGTTTTAGTTGAATTATCCTCTCATTATCTATCCTAATTAGAAACCTTTGAGACTGCTGTTTGGAAATTTGATACTTGCTGTCCAGATTCTGCATCCAAGCTCCTCGTCGAATCACTGACTCCAGAACTTCAAAACCTTGTAATGGGCAGCTAACACTTCAATTTGCCAATCTCATTGATTCCCAAAACTCAATTAAATGATAACGTTATCTTTTGAGGGAAGGAGAGGAAAATAACTTTTAAAACTCAAATTAGAGTGAGATGAGATAAGAAAGCTAAGATAGGTAAGGAGTAAAATCAGAGAATTTACTTAAGCTTTCATAAACCACTTGATATTTTGAAACTAAGTTTTTCAAAACATCCTAAAGACGACCAAGCTAGGGTTACTACGGTCAGTATGGCTCTGATACCAACTTTGTGAGGACCCCAGCTTATTTGGCTTGTAATGCTTAGTCATCCATTGACCCTAGCATCACAAACAAAATAACCCGTGTCTTCGATATATGTATACTTCCCAGAAATATAGTATACACACCCCTTTACAAAATCATGCATCAATTTCATACAAGACATAGAACCAAAGCACGAACTAGATTAAACCAAAGACATACTTAATAGAGTTATTACAAAAGGTCCAGACCGGCCAAATAACAACTAAAGAAGATACATAAACAGTGGAAGCAAAAGCCATAAGATGGCGATAAACAAAAACCAATTAGTGTGCCTTTAACCCACAAGGCAACCAACCGGGCCGCCAACCTAGTCGTCCCATCCACCGCACATCTCACAAAAGTAGGGCCCTTGGGGCTCCACCTCCTCTGCACACAAATTAGTTAAGCAAAGCAAATGAGTACAAAAATGTACTCGCAAGACTGACGTGTAGTGTAACAGACCTATACATATGCTACATGCAAGCTTATTTAAGTGGAGGCTATAGGTTGTTTTCAGCATAAAGCAAGTTTTCCTTTGCAATAATTAAATAGATTCAAAGCAGTTTCACAATTCATTTTTAATTTGCAAATAACAGCGAGTAACAACATAATAACAATAGATAGATGACAACAACAATCCTGGAAGTGACTAACCCAATAGTCACCACAACAATAGCATGAATTACCCATTTATACCACCCATGTCATGTTTTAATTAAAGGTTGTAGTCTAATTCTTGCGGGAAATAACCAAGCTTGTCCATAACCTAGGACGAGGCTATTCGAATAGATTTAATCCTGCAGGGGTGTACCAATGTACCCACACGCCAGACCGCCTTTTCGCCACATGATTAAGCACACTTCCTTTGGTATGCCGGCACGACTAAGTCCTACGAGACATTTCCAATGAATGATGGTAATTAAGAGCCGCGACAACCCAAAGGGTAGGATACACGGGCCCAGCCTAAGCAACTTCGGGTGCTCTTCCCCTTATAAACACAGTTTTAACCACCTACGACCCATAATTAACACCTCCCAAAGTACTAAGTCAAGAGAGGTCCTATATCCCCCTCGTGTGGTTAGCACGCAAAACTGCTTGGATCAATGGCGCAAGTAATTCGGTCCTTGGGGACTTAGGCACCATTCCACACACCATGAGATCACACCAACATCCATTGTGCCCAAGTCAATAACAATTTTATTTTCATTTTTATTTCTTTACAAAGTAACAAAGCACAAGTGCTGGACATAATAGAATAATAATTTTTGTGTGATCAAGGTCATCGACATAAGTCGACAACCTCCCATTTCTACCGTTATCTAAGCATTTGTAAGCATTATCAACGTAAACTACTAAGTGATAAGAGTCCATCCATCGAACTCTAAATCACAGCAAGATAATCCTAGGCTTAGCAGTAGAGAATGAACATTTACCTACAGAGTATGCATCTATAGGGTCAACTAATCGATAATTTAACACAAAGTAAGCATGCATACATATAAGTGAATACAAAGTATTAGACTTTTAATGTAATGGGATTGAATAAATATGATCAAACTGCTTGCCTTGCTGGAGCTCCTCACTATGCTGCAAAGGGTCACTCATGGGATCAACGCACTCGTCGGCACCTAACGAAAAAGCGATAAAGAATCGATAAGAACGACGAAAACAGAAAAGACTCAACAGCAAACTTTCACCAAATGCTCTGAAATTTTTACAGAAGCAAGAGCATGATTTTTAAGGAATTTAGCAATAAGAATCAATTGATTTGGATTCTCAATGCAAAAGTTATGGCCAAAACAAATCTGCTCAGCCTAGAAATTGCTGGAAAATTCAAATCGGTTACTGTTCATCCGTATTAAATTCTTTAGCACGATTTTCCAAAGAGGAGTTGCACCTGGGATTTTTATGGTAAGTAAAGCACCTCATGAGATGAATAACACAGTTGAGTTCACCTCATTTGGAGCTAGGATGCATGTTTTATGATTTTTCAAAGGCATGCAAAAGAGCTCAAATAAAATGCACCCACAAATCTTTTAAAAATAGTGACATGCCTAAATCCTATTCTACCATTTAGTATACTAATAGAGGAAGCCAACAAAGTTGGATTCACTCAAAAAGGATCTGTAGAGGATTACTTATGCATTTCACAAGTTAATTGCAAATTTTGGAGCAACATTTAAAGTTAATTTCGAAACCAATTTACCAATCCATTTTCTGGAGCTGAACTAAACTTACAACCATTTTTAGATTAAAGTTTAGTTCAAACCAGAGCTACCAAAATTTGAATCAACTCAAATGGAGCTAAAATGAAATAGTTATGCATTTTCAAAGTTTATTACCTTTTTCAGTTGACAAATAAAACCTTCGGGAAATCCTAAAATCATGGCGACGTGGAAATGTCTGGGCCATTGATCTTGGATCCAACGGCCCAAGACGAACTGGACGCCGCGACCGCGCCCGCGCGATCTCAACCGAGTGTGGGCCGTTGATCGTGGATCCAACGGCTCACAAGCACCGGGTGCTGACACGCTTGAACGCGCGCGGGCGAGTCTCAGCCGTCGATTCTGAAATGGATGGCTCAGATGGATATTGCACGGCGCACGTACAGCGGCGGTTTAAAGGGTGCAGGACCCACTCGTCAGCGACCCATTAAGCTGCTTAAGAACACATTAATTACTAACTAATGATTAACACGATGATTAGTCACTAATGGGGGGGTTTGTCCTAAATGATGACGACACAGTGCCGCTCGTCCGACAAAACTCCCGCCGGCAAAGAAATGGTCACCGCCGGCGAGATAGGTTACGGCGGCGCACACCGAGGGCACCGATGAGTCCGCAATAGCAGTGCGCACACGAGGGTACCACTCGCACCAGCGGCGACGGCCCAAAACGGCGGCGAGCTGGAGGAGAACGGAGGTGACCAAAGCAGACGAAAGTGAAACATGAAGTAAAGCTCCGCATTGTTCAAGTAAGTAGGTGTCCAGCCAACTAGGGACTACTTAGCAGGTACCTGAGCACGGAGGAGGCTCGGAGGGGGAAGGAGGAGCTCCGGTGACGAAAGAGCTTGCCGGACCCGACGATGATGAAGTGGAGGACGCGGCCTGAGCAAAATTAACCAGACCGGGTCATCAATGAAGCTTCCATATAGCCCACAGATGGTCCACGAGCAAGTAATTGGAAGATGAAGGACTTACCGGAGCTGAGGAAGAAAGGGGGTGATTTCGGCCGACAACGAACAAATCCCCAAATGTGACCTTCTCTGTGAATGTCAAACCAAATTAGGTTAGGGGATTTGCTTAGGAACATGAGAGGCACGAGATGACACGAAAGAATTGATGGAGGGACCACTGGAGCACTGAGGAGGAAGAAGCTTGCTTGTGGCCTCCAATGGCGATTTTATGGTTTCAACGAATTGAGCTCAACCAAGCACCGAGGAGCAAGGTGAAGCTTAGGAGGTGTTTAAAGGAACAAGAGGAAGATCTTGAGGGGTTTAAGTAGCCAGAGAAGCAAGGGAGGGAGCAACGGCCTTCTCCACGGTCAAGCCTGCTACCCAGGACATGCGGAGCGACGGGAGCAGGTGAGGAACAGAGAGAGTGGACTTTCGGGAGCGAACGCACGATGCGCATTTAACGTTGGCAGCAAGGAGTCGTTTAAAGTACTCCATGGAGGTGACTAGACGTTGCCCTCCCCATCGTAAATGGCGCCTGCATACGACAAGGAAGGAGAAGAAACAGTCGCAGCCCACCAGTTAGAGGAAGAGAAAGGGAATGGCCCGAGCCGGAACAGACACGGACTAGTCGTGCCCAACCACAGTCATGAGTGGGTTGATTACAGCCGCTAGATATTTGAAGGGGGAGGTCGTGACCACTAGATCTGAACCGGGGTGTCTGAAAAGGAAAGGGGGAGGTCACGACCATTGGATCTGAATCGGGGGTTCCGAAAAGGAACGGGAGGTCGTGACCATTAGATCTCAATTGGGGTGATCGTGGACCATTAGATCTGAATCGGGGTGGTCCGAAAAAGAAACGGGAGGTCGTGACCGCTAGATCTTCATTGCATGGTTCTGACAAGGAAGGGGAGGTCGTAGCCGTTAGATTTACATCGGACGGTTGCGAAAAGAAATGGGGAGGTCGCATGCTGAAAGGAGATAGGAGGTCATGGCCATTGGATTTGCATCCAATGGCACGGAACAGAGGTGGGAGGTCGTGACCGATGGATTTACATCCAATGGTGCACAACAGAGAGTGGAGGTCGTGGCCGTTGCGCACGACGCTGAAAAGAGAGGCGAGGTCGTGGCCGTTGGATTTCGATCCAAAGGCGCACAACAGAGAGGGGAGGTCGTGGTCGTTGGATTTTGATCCAATGGCGCACAAATAGAGAGGGGAGGTCATGGCCGTTACGCACGACGTTGAAAAGAGAGGAGAGGTCGTGGCCGTTGGATTTCGATCCAAAGGCGCACAACAGAGGGGAGGTCATGGCCGTTGGATTTCGATCGAATGGCGCACAACAGAGAGGGGAGGTCATGGCCGTTGCGCACGACGCTAAAAAGAGAGGGGAGGTCGTGGCCGTTGGATTTCGATCCAAAGGCGCACAACAGAGAGGGGAGGTCGTGGCCGCTAGATCTTGATCTGACGGCGACGAAAGGAGATGGGAGGTCGTGGCCGATGGATTTTGATCCAACGGCGCACGACGCTCGCGCGAGGGAGGGGCTCGAGCTGAGCTGGGAAGTTGGTTGGGTTCGACCAACTGAAGGTGGCACGAACCCAAGGAATAGTGCCCAGATTTGAGTTTAATTTTGAAGGCTGAGTTTGGAAGAATTTCTAGAGATAGCAAACCAACTCCAAAAATTCTAAAATTTTGACTGGAGCTTCCTCACTCCAGGGTTAACCTTACATAAAATTTCCAGATATTTTTATGAACTGCATTTTTCTCAAGAAATTCATCAAGGGCTGTTCTAGGGTTTCACTTACCTCCAAAAATTATCAAATAATTTCTAAAAATTATACAAAATTTCAGAGGGGTGCCACATCATCCCTAGAACGTAGGAAAAAATATTTCCCAAGATTGGCACAAGATTTGTGACAAAGTTGAATAAGGGTTTGACTTTAGTCAACAGGAGATTTGTGTTTTTGAATTCCACAACTCTTGACAAGAATTATAGAAGAGTTCAAGAGTTTCAAGATGTGAGAAAAGTTTTAATTTCTACTCATTTAATTATATTTGAAACACACACCCATAATTGGTTACATTTGAAACACAAACCTATATTTGGTTCCATTTGTACATTTGGGATGTTACATTAATGAAATATGGAATCGTGGTGGTTAGCCACTGTTGTTAAAATTTGTGTACCATGATAGGGTATGTCACTGGTCTTGGTTAAACAAAATGATTTTCACTCAGACGAGCGGCTGTGGATTGAGGATGTGGATTTAACACGTCGTGGGTTTGTGGTAGACTCGTCTGAGTAACCTGTCAAGGACTGAATCTTGTGCGACATTGAACTGAGCCTTAACCATGCAACCACATGTCTGATGGGACGGGCCTAGCTAACTAATTAGCAATGTCTTAATTTCGGTCATGTCTTGGAAGAGTGAGGTACAAGGTACGTATACTCACAATGACGCAAGAGGGGAGCCCTGTCTACTCAGAAAGACATGTAGTGTTGAAACCTTAGCGGGTAGAATTGGGTTATGAAGGAGCTTTGTAAAGGTCTTGTCATGATCACTTAAGTCGCATACCTAAGGAAGTGTGGTCAGACTCTTTGAGTTGATTAATCTCGTGTGGGTCAAGCTGTACAACCCCTGCTGAGTGTTAAAAACTATTCGAATAGCCATGTCCACGGTTATGGACGTGCTTGGGGATTTCACACGAGAGGTGGAATTTCTTAATAAAATGTGTCGGAGTGTGAATAGGAAGTTCACTTGATGAATATAATGTTCGTTTGGTGAATGGGTTATTCACTTCGTGGATTGTGTCAATTTGTGAATGGGAGATTCACTTATCATTGGTTTGGTTGGGAAGTGAATGGGGAGTTCACTGATTGTTTCAAAGAAACTGCTTACTTATTTACTATTATTATCAATTACGTATTTCAAATTATTTATTGTATTTATCGTCAATGTTGCTTTATGCAAAAGAATCATACAGCTAACCTTTGTTCAAGCTTTGCATGAATACTATTTGCATACATTTCCGCATGACTTGCTGAGAGCAACGTAAACTACAGCGGAAGCAAAAGGCGAGGTAGGGCTCATCTCACATAGGCAAGCGACTGGGGTGACCTGTGTACGACGGATATTAACCAAGAACTGGATAATATCGGCTGTACGCGAGTACCAACGAGTCAACTTAGACTGGGCGAGACCTAAACTACAGAAACTATACTACTCCTCGTCGTAGTCTTGTCCATCATCTCCTGGGCCGTCATAGAAAGCGTAGTCTCCTTCATCTTCATTATCTGAAGGGTTGGGGGGAGAAGTGAGAATGAGCACTACTACCGTGCTCGTGAGCCAACACACAATGCAATTATATACATGCAAGGCTTAACAAGGATGGCTCGGGTTCTTTTATTTGCAAAAGCAACTTTTCAAATATCATAATTACAAAGTCCTATCACTTAGCATTTTTAACAAATTGCATTTTGATAAAGAGAGAATGTGCAATAATTATTTTAGTAGAGAATCCATCCGGCGGAAACTCTACCAATGCATCCTTTTAATTGGAGCTGCCTCCAATGACCACAACCACTGAGCTCGACGACTCAGGCAAAAATCCAAAACAGGGCTAGGTGAGCCCTTCCACCATTTTCCATACCACCCACAAGGTTTTTGAAATAGAACTAACTCAAGTTATGATTCCCATGTCCGCCTTTGACCGTAGGCACGGCTGTTTAAACAGTTTTAGACTCTGCAGAGGTTGCACACTTTACCCACAAGAGATAGTCTACCCATTACCCCACATGATTCCATAGTCATGTAGTTGGGCGGCAAATCACACAATAACCTTTCTAGCTATCTCGCCCTTAGTCATTCCACCCATACGGGTTACGCCCATATGTTGTGCGGGATGTTCACCACAACGACTAGCTTGCACTGGCCCCGGCCACAATGTCTAGCGCAGCTGGTAACTTCACCTTTTTGGTGTCCCTTCCAAGTCGAAGTATCTCCGCACTTGTACATTCTTCGTTCCCCTCCAGTGAGATGACTTCCGAGGTTTAATAACTTTACTAAGCCAAGTTGCACTTTGCAGACTTGTGGTTGTACTTGTTTAACATGGGAGGTCATGACAAGATTAAGTCCTTAGGGTTATCCGGGCGGTTCATTCCACAAGCCAACCAACCATGTGCTCCCTGAGCACCCACCACCTCACCATCCGCCCAGATAGAACTAGCAATAGGGGTTTTGAGGAGTAAACCAATTTATTTTCACAACCTTTAGCCAATGGACCACCAATGACTACCCAAAACATTTTATGATTGAGGAAATGATGATTGGGGTATTTAATACCCCGGTACTTAAGCAAGACTAGCATGTCGCTTAAGTACAACCTATAACTAGTATTACCATATAGTTACTAAGGTGACAAGGATTAATGGATTCAAGTTATCAAGGATGGCATATTAATTTAAGTAATCAACGAGTGGGAATTTAACTACCTTAAGCTTTAACATACATTTGATAAAGAAATAAAGCATGCAATTTTGCTAATTTAAACGAATATAATTTGCATAAAATGTAGGATCAAAATGGTCAAAGTATTGACTCGCCTTGGTTAAAGGCTAGAGGATCTTGATAATCTTGGTCTTGATCAACTCGAGGGTCTCCGGCGTCTTCAAATCCTAATCGCGCGAGAATACCGGAAAAAGACACAACGGCAAAGAGAGCAAATAAATACACAAGAATAAACAAATGAACTCCAAATTAATCAAGTCCTATGCCATTAGCAAGATCTTGATTTCACAAATTTTTAGAAATTTATTTCATAATTTTTGGAGTTGAAATGGATGAGATATGAATTTTTGAAGTTCTCCATTTTAACAAAACTCAAGAAATAAACGAAAGGAGAGAGAGAGAGGGAGGGCCATGCTGGCGGGTGGGGCCTACAAGGCAGCCAAGGGAGGGGAGGTTAGCAAATGACTGGTGGGGCCCTCAATCCCTAAATCAATCCGCATTCTTTGCTCTCTGTTTCCTTTGAGAAAGAGCAGGGGAGGGCAGAGGAGTGCTCAGGCGGCTTGTTGTCTTGGTGGGCCTGCGAGGGAGGCGCGGGAGGTCAAGGTGGGTGGCGCTGGGTTGCTTGAGGGCGGCGGCAGGGGGGGCGGCGGCTCGGGAGAGGCGGCAGGCGGCAAGGGCCTAAGGCGGCAGACACCACGGCCGCACGGGCGCCGGCGAGGGAAGCGGCACATGGCGAGGGACGCCACAGACCGACGCAGCATGTAGTCTGAGAGGCCATTGGGTGGTTGGCGCGGCTCGGGGATGACCGGGTTGGCCCGGCGACGGCGGTCCCGTGGCGGAGAAGAAGAGGCGCGGCGACGGGGCTGCTCAGCGACGGAGAAGGTGAAGGGAGGTGGGGGTTAGCTTCCTCGGGTCTTGGGGCTCGCGGTGACGCGGTCCCCCGGGTGTGAAGCTCACCAGAGCGGTGACGAGGCGAGGAGGCGGTGCGGCCGTCAACGGGAGCTCGGGCGGGCTCTGCTTTGTGGTACTTACCGGAGCTCGGGGCGGCGTGGAAGCTCAAGCAAGGTGGAGGGGCCTTTATAGGGGGCCATGGCGCAGGAGGACCGGGGGGGTCTGGTCCGGAGCGGCGCGGTCCCAAGGCGGCAAGGACATGCGTGCGCGGGTGCGGGGGAAGCGCCGGCGAGGACGTGCGGCTCGAGGCGGCTCTGCGGTCGCGGGCGTGCGTGTGTGACGCAGCGCACGGTGCGGCACAGGAGCAAGCAAGTGGCGACGACGCGACGGGTTGGTGCGGCGACAAGACAGGACGACGAGCGGGAGACTCGGCTTTGGAGCTGCGGCCTTGGCTGGTCTTCGAGGCGATGAAGCGGCGACCATCGTGATGGCGTCGAGCTTCTTTGCGACGTCTTGGCGAGGGAGCGGTAAGCGCAAGCGCGGCGTTCACGGGAAAGCTGCGGGAGTTGGTGACCCGGGCGTGCGCAAGGAAAAAGGGGGAGAGAAGACAAGGGGTCCTGGGAGGTAAGTCCCAAAAACGGGTGTTACAAAAGGTCATCAAGGTAGTATTTTCATGAAATTACCAAAATACCCCTTCTCGTTCCTTCTCCGAAGACCGAGTCCAATCGTCATGAAGCAATCCCATACTTCCCCACGTGTAGGTTGATCAAACGGCTCTATTTATATCGATAAGCCTCTACCATCTGGCTCCCACCAAAACCAACATGACACTTGCACCAACCTCTGCACCGCTTGATGCAACCCATCGCACCAAACTTCCCGTTCGGATATCCTTGTCCATTTTGCATGATGCTTGAGTCCACTGACTTTACTCGGCATCCGCGATCGTTCTAGACCTCAGCTCTCTAAACCTAGTCCCGATCATCCTCGCCATTGACCGCCAAGCCTCCTACACAACAATAGACTAAGAAATCGATTTCGAGAACATGTTCTTCGTAAATTGACCCACGTTAATCAAAACATACATTATGCAACACATATGCACTGAAATCCATGAAATTGACCTAACCTAAGAACATCATTGATTGACCACGTTAGCCAAATACTTCTGAAATTTGCCAAAAACACGTGTTTCAATAAGCCCTCAACACCATTGCCAATTGTATCATCATCCTAAGATCATGAGTATATCCCCATGATATCCATAATATCCCCCTTGATGAACACATTGACAATTTCCAAAAAATGTAAGTTTGAGGTTTGAAAACAAAAAAACTCAACATTTTCGCGCAAAGGCACAACTTGGTCAAAAAGCAAGAGAACGCAATGGAAGTGACCAAGTTGGCTTCATATTAGCATAAACAAGTGAGATAAGGGAAAAGAGAGAAAGAAAGCTTCAATTTCCAGAGAAAAGTCAAAAATCTCACTTAAGGTCCATATGAAAGAACAATTGTTCAATTTGACCATTGATCATTGTGAGGTTCTAATAATTGTAATTCAAGTTCAGAAATGGCAATAAGATAATTGTAATTCAAGTTTAGAAATGGCAATAAGATAATAAGAATGCAAATTGGATGCTCCCCCTCACTATGATCATCATTTTTCAAAAAAAATCATTTTCTCCCTTTTCCTCCAAATAGCTCTCCCTTTTAATATTTTTGCTATATCTTCTCCCGTTTGACAATTGAGTCATCAAGTTATTACGCCTTCCTCTCATCCAGAGATTACAAATGTAGAAATGAGGAAGAATTATAAGAAAGAGCATGCATGAAATGCAATGGAGTGGCTTCATTTTTTATGTTTTTAAATTTTTAGTACAAGAATCTTTGGAGATTACCCAAAAGAACAACCTAGCATTTCTATCATTACTCAAAACACATCGATCATGAAGGTGCTATCAAGATCATGTTAAGACATATATATATATATATCAAAGCTGAGCTAGAAAGCTTGAAATGAAGCGATTAATTTTTCACAAGGCAAATCTTCAAAGTTAGCAAGTTCATTAAAAAGGGATCCCAAAGTGATAATAGCCATTTCATCTTAGTGAAGAAGATTTTGGACTAGGAGCCATCCACAAACTCTTTCTAGGCTTCAACCGAACGATAGATCTTGAGGTTCAAGTCAATTTTGACAAGCAGTCCCCATGAGATCGTCTGGATCATCAAACTATCTCCAAGTTCATGTCTTTGTTCTCATGAGAATAGGTTGGCACAATTTAACCATATGAGAACCTTAAAAATTTTATTTTGCATAAGAGCAATTTTAGATTCACAAAGGAACAGAAAGCTCAAATGATGTTCAATCCTAGATTCAAGAGCTAACAAAACAATTTTGACATGGCCAATATCATAAAAAGATCACTAATTATGCAACTAGCTAAAAGATCCACAAATTGTAGCTTTTTGTTCAAATTGTCTTAAAGTTTTAGCTCATTTAGCAAAGACTAAGTTACACATGTGAAAGCATGATAATTCTAGCAAGTCAATGAACTAGAAATGGAATTGAGAAAGAATTGAAATACTTGTAACAGCCCAAAATCACTAAGTTGGATTAGCTAAGCATCTACTGTGCATTTGTAAAATTTTGGACCTTCTAAAACTTTTTGTTGCAAAGCAATTAGGTTACAACCTAGTTTTCCAAAACCTAGAAATGAAATTTCTAAAAAAAAATAAAAGTTTGTCAAGAATTTGAAAACTTAGTTCAAAGTACAGTATAAAACCCCATGTAGAAAATCCGTTGATTTTGAAGACTAGGTTTGAAACCTAGTAATCCAATACTCCTTCTCCATTTCAAAAGCTCAAATTGAATTTGGGGTAAAACTAAAAAGGGTTCAAAGATGGGAATATTTATTTTGGGATTCAATTTATCAATAGTAAAACCTCTTATGCTCCTAGAATGCTTAAGGTATTTTCAAAAGAATTCTCAAAATTCATTTTTGCCAATATACTTTCTTTATCTTAGAAGTACAAACTATCTTTCATTTTGAAAATATAGTAATATCCATAGCTGGGAATATTTTATTTGTATTAGATATGCTCTGTTATGCTTGTTTGGATTTTCTGAATTTTTTGGAGATTATTTGGATCCTTGTTTATTTGCATGTTCAAATTTGAACCTGAATTTAAATTACAAACAAATCTTGTGAACAGTGCCTAAAAATATTTTTCCTAGATTCTAGAACATCTTACCAACTCACCTACAAAATTTCATAATTCTTAGAATCAATTTGTTATTTCTAAAACAATCAGTCAAAGTAAAGATTTGAAAGTCAAACATCAAGAACATGCACTTAAAATAATTTTAGGGGAGAATTTACTTCAAGTAAAACCCTAGAAAAATTACAACATAATCTTCTCCATATTTTCAAACTTCCCTAAAAAGTTCATAATTTTTTGAGCTATTTTGCTCTATCTAAAAATTACCTAAACATCTCAGCCTATTTACAAAAATCAGAAAACCTTTTTTTTCTCTTTCCTCATTGTTCCTCCAGCTCAACCCAGACCGCACCTGAGCTGACCTAGTTCCAGCCGCACTCACTCGGTCAACCTAACTTACCTGTCCTGCTGACAGTCTGGGCCCATCGGTAGGCCTTCCCCTCCAACACCTTGCCATCTTCGCTAGCCATCGGACATGCACCCGAGCGCCTGGCCACGCGGCCACGTCTCCCTGCTCTCCACGCCACGCAGCTCGCCCCTGGTTTTGCCGAGCCACCGGTGGTTTCCCCCGTGCCTTAACTGCGTGGTCACTTCTTATGCTCGGCCATCCCTGGCGCGTTGACGCCACCGAGAGCATTGCCATCTCATGTCTTCGCCACTACTCATGCCGACCACCATTGCAACCTCCGCCGCCCACCTGCAAAAGGGCCAGTGCCGAGCCAGACCTCACCCTTCTGATTCCCCTCCTCCTCCTCCCCTCTGCTACCCACTAGGAAAGTCCCAATGCCATTCGGCTATGGCTGCACCACCCCAATGCCATTCCGGATGCCGTAGAGAGCCCAGGCCACCCACAACACCGTCACGGAGCACCCTCCATCGCAAGGAGCAAATACCCCCCACCAATTTGAAGAGACCACCACCAGAGCGCCGTGTTGTGGCATTCTTCCCCGATTCTGGCCGCCGCCACCTCCCTAGCTACTACTCCATCTCCGATGCCTCCCCTTCTGATTCCTTTCTCCTTGAGCATCTAGGAGAGCCCCTCTACCTTCCCCGATCACTCACATGTGCTTTATTCCTCCACAGCGACCCCGCCGCAAGGACCTCCACTGTGCTGCCCATGGTCATCGCCACCGGCCTACCTCGATGCCTCCTCGTCGAAGCCAACCTCGCTGGTGAGTTCCCCACACCCTAGGTCTACCCATGTTTCCCCTAACTCGCCTTCTAACACACCTGAGAACCACCGTCTTGTTGCTCCTCCATGGACGGCCGCCACTTACCATTGCCGTGCTGCCACAGGGCCTCTCGAGCTATGCCACCGCCACACATAGCCTTCTTATCTTCCGGGCAACCCATTTTGGGGGTTATCAATGCCTCAGTGCCGCTCCCTCACCGGCATCATGCCACGTCCGAGCCCTTGCCTGTTCTGTTCATGTAGCTCATTCTCTGAAGATGTTCTCTATCACTGAAAAAATGAAACCTCCTGTAATGAGTAAGAAAACAACCTTATTAGTTGAAAACTGATGTCACCCAAAAGTGAGATAAGAAATTTGAAAAGTAAATTTGTAGGAAGTCTAGTTGAGAAATCAGTACAGTATTTTGGGGTGAGATGTTCAATAGAAAAGAGAAGAAAGTTTAGCATAACTTCCTTGCAAAAATCATTAGTCTAATGCTACCAAATTTTGATGATTGTCAATTGCGTTACTCAATTGAGTTAGCAAATCTGGAAGTTTAAATTGATGGGAATCTAATTGTAGCATTTCTGTTCGGGGAGAATTGTTTTGTTGTAGGAGATTGAACAGTAATATGAAAATGTAAGAAATTATCAGTAGGTTGATGGCCATTCTAGCATTCATGTCCTTAGAAGGCTATTGTTCCAATTAAGTTTTGAATCTTAAACTAATAGAGGCATATCAATCTGAAAAGTAAGTATTGGTTGATCCTCCAACACAAATAGTAAACTTTGTCTTTGCAGCAAATAGTTGGGGTTGGGGAGAGCAGTCAATAGGATCATTAACTAATGAGGGTTCAAATTTTCAACCTACTTGATGTTAGGTGAAGTCCAGTGCTTAAATATGTTAGATAATAATTAGTAGTCCTTAACATCACTATGAACATAAAAATAGAGTTGTAAACCTCATCAAGATTAGTAAACAGCCAATAGTAATTAGTCTAAAGAAAACAAGAACTAAAAGGGAGGCAATATTAGATGGTAGAAATTCTAATAGTAGTAAGATTGAACTTTGTCTAAAAATACAAAGGGATTCTAAAATATAATTACTAATCTTTCACAAGTAACCTAAAAGAGCAAAATCAGTTATGGGCCAAGATTTGGGTTATGGTTAGCCCATCAACATTAGACCTTACGCCATAGTCTCAATTTCAAAAGTTCATAGCTAATTCAAATCAACTCCCATTGAAGTAATTTTTTTATCTAAAATCATTCTCTCTATTTTGTTTTAATTTAATAATTTTAGAAGACTTTTTGGGATTCTGGTGTTTATTCGATGCTTTTGATTTGTAAGTTCTTACCGTTAGGTGACGATGATTCGGGAATGCAATTGAGAAGTTCGTAAGAATGTCCAGAGTTCCAGCAAGCAAAGACAAGCACCCATTTCGTTGATGCATGTTGATCCTATTACATTCAAAAATTATTATCTTGTTTTGCAACTGTGTGTATGCATGCTTTATTTGTCAAATTATGTTTACGATTAGAGGTAGTTAATCTTGTTGCATGAATTCTCTAAAATTGTTCATCCCCTACCACTAGCCTAAGTTAATAATCCTATTGGTGAATTAGAGCCCGGTGGATGTTATATGGTCTAATTATGTTTACTCGGCATCATGCTTAGCAATGCTTAGTTTCTGGTAGATTGGACGGTTATCGACTTGTCGATAACCTTGATCACACAAATCATTTTTATTATGTTATAACCAGCACCTTGTGCTATTATATTTGGAAAACTAAAAAGGAAAATAAAACGATTTGGACTTGGGCACATTGGTTGTTGGTGTGCTATTGGGTGTGTGGTTGGTGACCAATTCAACAAGGATCGAACATCTTGTTACACTGAACCAAGCAATATTGCATGCATCCACATGAGGGTATTGGGAACCCCTCTTGACCCAGTACTTTGGGAGGTGTTAATTAATGAGTCGTCGGTGGTAGATGTAGGAGAAAAATGTTCTGTTGTTTAGTTGTTGTTGGTTAGGTGCGGTGGGTTCTGGACTTAGGTTCCCACGCCAGGGGAGCATCGGTAGTGGCTATAGCTGATCGATGTCTCTGACACAACGTATGAGTCCCCAGGTTCACGGAGGATTAACCCCCATACGTGCGACTCTTAATTAACCCATCCCATTGGGAAATGTTTTGTAGGACTTAGCTCTATTGGCATACCTTCGGAAGTGTGCTACATCGCGTGGCAAAAGGAGCAGTCTGACGTGTGGATAAAGGTGTACACCCCTGCAGGGGTTTAATCTATTTGAATAGCCAAGTCCTTGGTTATGGACACGCTTGGGGAGGTCTTTCGAGAGTTAGACTCAACATTTTGGGATTTAAACTTAAAACTTGATGGGTAGTATTGAGAATGGTTTCTCATGCTATGTTTTGTGTGCTGCTGGGGCAGCCACATGTAGGTGTTCTGTTGATGTCTAATATTAATTACTCGCTGTTATTTGAAGTATTAAAAATGTTTGCTCACTCGCCATTTTAAATCTACTACTAGTATTTCAAATGAAATATTGCTTTGTGCTAAAAATAAACCCTATATAGCCTAGTCCTTTGAGTAGAGCTTGCATGTAGCTATGTATAGGCTTGGTAAAGTATTGCGGAGTACATTCGTGTACTCACTGTTCGCTTTTATTTACTAATCTGGACAGCAGGTGTTGCGATCGAATCGGGTAAGGAAAGATGTGAAGGAAACATCGATTTGCTAAGGTTTTAACCCTAGTCGGTTGCCCTGTGGGTTATGACAAGCCATTGGGACTCCATCGCTGGTTAATTTATGGTTTAACTTTAGTTTATCTATTGTTTTCCGCTGCGTACTTGATATTTTATCTTGCGGTATTGTAATAACATGTGTATGGTTTGATACTATTTGTGAAGGTGTATGTGTACCACTCCTGGGAGGCACATAATACACCGAGAGCTGGAAAATTCAATTTGCGATGTTAGGACCAATTGGAGGGTTAAGCATTACAAGTTAAATCACTCGGCGGCTCTCTCAGAATACTAAAGCTCAAGAGGGTAATAAGCAAAGCTTCATCAATTTGAACGACAAATAGTAATGCTTATATTACAATGCATCTTTTTGTTAATTTCATATGAATGCAATATGATACAGTGAGATGCAATTAAAACTCAAAGGCCTAAAAGGATCAAAAAATTCAGAAGAAGATCAAGGAAAGATCAGATGAACAAGGAAAGCTCAGAAGAGAACCCACTCCGCCTCAAACTAACCCATAGGGGTAAATTACCCCTAACTCACTCCTCAAGGTGGCAAACCTAGTTGGGTCTAAAGGCTTTGTGAGGATATCAGCTAGCAGAGCCTCGGACTCCACAAACTCTAGCACAATATCACCCTTCTCTACATGGTCTCTAAGAAAGTGATAGTGTGGATAGCATGGGGATATGCTCACGATCTTAGGATGATGATACAATTGGCAATGGCATTGAAGGTTTGTCGAAACACTTGTTTTCGACGAAGTTCACATGCTATCAGGCTTCAGGAGGTCAGACCAGCCAAGGTGGCAGTCAGACTGGCCAAGCTCCAGGTCAAGTGGCTAGCGGTCAGACCGGCCGATGGGCGGCAGTCTGACTGGCCATTAAATGTTTTTGAGTTTGGAGCTAGGCCAAAAATAGAGGGTGTAAGCAAGAGAGGAGATTCTTCTACAGTTGGTCTCATAATTTTTGGAGCTTTGAATCAAAAGATCTATTCGTTTAAAATTTCCAAAGAGTTTCGGATTTCCAGGGAGGAAATTTTGGCTCAGTCCCTTGCTGGGCGGTTAGACCGGCCAAGTGGCGGTCAGACCGGCCAGAGGGTGGTCAAACCGGCCAATGGGTGGTGGTCTGACCGGTTTTGACTCGTTTGTCGGCCATCTTGGTGGCGATGATTGTTTGGTTAGGTCAAGTTCATGGGTTTCAGTGCAGTATGTTGCATGATGCATGTTTTGACTAACGTGGGTCAAGTTGCGAAGAACTTGTTCCCGAAATCGATTTCTTTGTCTATTGTTGTGCAGGAAGCTTGGAGGTTAACGACGGTCAACGACGAGGATGATCGGGACTAGGCTTGGAGAGCTGAGGTTCAGAACGATCGAGGATGCCGGGTGAAGTCAGAAGACTCAAGCATGGTGCAAAATAGACAATGATGACTGAATGGGAAGTTCAGTGCGACGGGTTGCATCAAGCGGCACGGGGATTGGTGCAAATGCCATGGTGGTTTCAGTGGGAGCTGGATGGGAGAGACTTGTCGACATGAAGAGAGCCGTTGATCAACCTACACGTGGCGAAGCATGGGATTGCTTCATGAAGATTGGACTAAGTCTTCGGAGAAGGATCGAGAAGGGGTATTTTGGTAACTTCACCTAAATACCGCCTTGATGACCTTTTGCTAACCCGCGGCGTGAGACGGTGCAAGAAGAAGCGGTTTAGGTCAAGAGGAGATGAAGACGGCGCTTTAAAATACGTGCATAAGTGAAACCCATTTGTGTGTGGGCTTAACGGGTGCCCATTAGGAATATCCTTCTAGAAGCTAGCCTCTACTATAAATAGGGGAGGGTGCTGGTTGTGCACCCCCAACCCTCATATCTAAAACCCTAGTTTGTGTTTTAGGGTTAGGAGAGAATAGTGGAGAGTTTAGGGTTCTAGAGAGTTGGATTGATTGTGTGCCCAAGTGTTGAGCCTTTGTCGTCTTGGATGGAGTGGCTGTAAACCAACATCAATCTCAAATCAATCCAAGCAGGACTCCTCAAGATGAGTTTTTTCTTGTTCTTGCTCTCTATTTTGTGATTTTGGGGCTTTCTTTGATCCGTTAGTTTTTCTTTGGTTTCTGGCCTAGATCTTACTTGCTGTAACATGTGGGAATGCATCTAAGATCATCTATTACCTACGAGCAAGTTTTCAGATCATATTTTGGTTTTGACTCGGTTTTGAAGCAACCTGCACTCAAACGAAAAAAGGTCAGAACTTTAGAAATGATCTTCACGATCGTTAATTGGAATAGGTTCCTGACATCCTAAAGAAGGTATGTCTCAAGTTTTGTGAAGTTTGGAGTTGTGGATCAAAAGTTAGAGCAATTTGTGATTTTTAGTTTGGGCTGATTTTACTGTTTATTGGCCTGGTGGTCAGACCGCCATATACCTAGAGGTCAGATTGTCAGACCACCCCTGGTGAGAGGTCTGACTACCCATCTAACTTGGATTTGAGTTTTTGGTGATTTTGGTCTATTTGCTTCGGTGTTTTGATTGTATTCAATACAAGTTTTCCGCTATACTTGTATATTGATCTTGGAGTGAAAATCTTGTTGAATCTGATCAAGGAGAAAAAGAGATCGTGCTCCTATTGATCCCCCCTCTAGTCACCTTTTTCAGTCCAACAAGTGGTATCAGAGCCTGGTTAGTTCAATCTTGATCTTAACTGGTCACTAAACTTGGCGATAGAGAAGTACTCCACCAAGCTGCATATCTTCGATGGGCTCGACTATGCCTATTGAAAGAATCGCATGCATGTCTTCCTTCAGAGCGAAGGTCAAGCTATATGTGAGGTTGTTCGAGCTCCGCTCGTTTTTCCCAAGGTTGCTACGCTAGCTTCAGCAGCCCTCTTGGCTAACAACCATAAGGCAAAGAATCTCCTATATGCCGGGCTTGGTAGAGAAGAGTTTGACAGGATTTGTAATCTTGAGACCGCGCACGAGATTTGCACTATAAGAAAAACATACATACAACAACACATAACTAGCAACGGAAAGCACATGCGTTGCAGGACCAACTCAGCCCACCACCTCCCACATCCAAATAACTGCTCCCCAACTAAACTCATCTTATCCAGATTGCCCTCTTCCCCGTCCCTTCCGCTTCATCTTCCTCCTCTAAAAAATCCCCTACTTCCTTCCAAAAAATCCGACGCCCAGTCCCTTCCCCCAAATCCGCACCACCCTCAGTCGTCGCCACCGCGCCGCCCTCGCCCGCCGCTCCCCACTCGTCGCCACTGCACCGCCGACCCGCCCTCGTCCTCACCCGCATCCCTCGCCCCTCGCCCATCTCCCCCGAGCCATCCTCGAAACTCCATGCTACGCCCCTCGCCTGCATCCTCTGCCTTCATCGCTCACTCACCTGCCTCCGCACTGCCCTTGCCCACTGCTGCCTGCCCCTCACCCACCGCTGTGACCCCCTTGCCCCTCACTCGTCCCTCGCCTTCATGCCCATCCCTCCCTCCCAATGGCGGCGGATGTCGCTGCCAGTGTTGCTCCTCTGCGAACAGACACCCAGAAAGGTGACTGCTGAGCAGACAACGCTCCGCCCCAGGGAGAAGCAGAACCAGTGGGGTGCCGCGTGCGCCAAGGCCTACACACTGCCGTCGTGTGGCCGCGTGCGGTCCCGGATCCACTTCAGACCCTCCTTACCCCTCGGCCATCCGTCCGTCACCGCAAACAGGGTGTCCCCTAAGAACCGGCTGTGGGCCAAGAAGACGGTGATGTTCCCTAACCCCATGTTCCTCGCTTCCACCTCCCCCGCCGCAAGATTTCTATGAGCGTGCTTACTCCAAAATTGCTTGAAAGGTATGGGGTATACTTTGAACTTAGTGACTGGATTTATTCGATTTTGTAACCAAACTAAGCATGTATATAAGCTTAGTTCTGGGTTTTGATTATATGGCATTGTTGCATGGACAGTGGCAGATTTATACTTGAAATGACCCAGTCAACAAACCACTCATTTCATAACCTAGTCAACAAACTACTCATTTCAAATTTTCCATTGAGCTATTTATGGATTTATGTAATACAATGCAACATGGGGAAGCTAGGCTATGGCTAAAACGTTGCATCAAATTCTAAAAGTCAGACTGTCTACATTTCCAATTTCATGCATTTTGCTAATTTAAGACTTGTTTGTTTAAGAGCCTAGAGGAAGTACTGAGGAACTTGAACCTGAGTTAAAAGGATACTATAATGCAATCCTCGGTAAGGCTCCCCTCAAGAAAGGCAGAGGTGGTGCAAAAAAAATCGTGAAGAATGCAGTGACAAAGAATTCATCACATGAATCTACTAAAGGAGGAGCTGCTTTTCTTACAGTTTGTCGTGGGAAGGTGCTAATTCTATACATTTGTGTGTATAACTGTATATGAATTTATACACATGCTGAAACCTTGCTTCAAATTTCTTAGTGTAGCATGTGCTTATAATAGCTGTCATTGGCCATGGATAGGTGTGGCTGCTGATTTTTATTTTTATGTATCTGAAGGGATTGACTTCGCTGATGAAAATGCTAGAGTTGTGGTATCCTTTGTTTTCTCCTTATTGTGGTATGTTATTAGGCCCTAGAGAATTTAGTGTCAAACTTTTGGCCCCACTAACCTGTAGCATGATTGGTAGTTGTGAACCGTATAATATTTCTATTCACTACATCTATTCTCATAGAATACAATAGTTCATGCTTTTGATATCTAGCAGTTTCCTTGTCCAAGACATAAGGTCATTGTCGGCATTCCATTTCCAAATATGTAAGTCCCATTTATCTTCTAGAGATAAGTGCAATTTATTGTGCTGCGCTGATTTTGATGTTGATTGAACATGGATCAGAAATGATGTTCAAGTAAAGCTAAAAAAGAGATATAATGATTCAATGATTCATACAAATCATCAAAGCATCTGTTAAGTGGGAACGAATGGTACTGTCATCAAGCATTTCATGCTCTGAATCAAGCTGTAGGTAGAATACTTTATTTTAGCTGCTGATTTACCTGCAGAGCATTTCTTGTTGTCAAAATGTTGAAAATGGCTAATTTGGATCCTTGTTTTTTCTAGGTCGATGTATTCAGCATAAATTTGACCATCAAGGCATAATTTTGATTGGTATGTTATTCATTCCAAGCGTTGCATGGTTGGACAGAAAAGTTGATCACTAAGGACAGGTTGCATGCTGATGTACTTCCAACGCATGGTGATAAAAGAAAGTTGCCATGGCCAGAACCAAATTTCTCAAACCAGTCAGTACTGCAAAGCAATCAGAAGATAAAGACCGAGTGCTACAATATGAAGTCTACAAACTTTCCTGGTGCGGCTGGAGTAGACAATAAAAAGTTGGGTATGTCTTATACATCATTAGAAGCATGGCAGTTCTCTTCAAAATCTTCTAAATTAGCAAAGATATGTTATGAACTTATGATATTTTGATTATTTTCTATGTCAAGTCTTTGAGATGTGTCACTTGTAACACCCTGGCTATTCGGAAGCCAAGATGTCACCTAAATAATCTAACATACAACCATAATGCAGAAGAATTTGAACACTATCTCATCTAATGACAAAAAGAGATCAATATTAAATAGAACCATGGCATGAATATGTTGGGTCACGGGTAGGCTACGATAGCTACAAACAAAAATTTCTACCACGTAAACCAGGAAGCCATGCAAGTAGATGATTATAGATCGTTACCACCAGACGCGCAGAACAGCGGAAGAAGGGTTGGAGCAGCCAGGTCCAACGAAGAGCGCGTCGATGTAGTGGTCGTAGTCGATCGTCCAATGTCCTCACGAGTCGATCGTCTCCTCCAGCAACGTCTGCGGTCCCTTGTGAAGATCGCGGATCGTCCTCAAGCGCAACAATCGTAGTAACGCCTCTACGGTATCCACACGTCCAGGGAAGGAACAACCGAACGCTGGTGTGCCAGCACCAAATCGCACGGTGGAGCTCTAAGGAAGATGGCGGCTAGGGTTTCGGTGGTGTTTCACGCGTATCTCCCAATAGCCTCATGCACCTCCTTATATAGTGCTCGTGACGGATCCTATCCGGACACGTTTACGAATCGTATTCGTACTGGTTTGTTCCAACCCGTTAAGTGTGTGACCCGGTAGGTTCATGTGTAGTTCGGTTGTGATTCGGAAACCCTTTCCGACCACGAGTCGAAGCGGCTCCTAGCGAAACATATCGATTCCGAATACACACAAATTATATCGGACGAACCTTAATGCAATATGATCTACCACTGGTCTTCATCACCTACGACCAGGTCCTATCTCAGATATGACCAGTTCAGTATGTGGTCACGACCATTCGTAACTCCTTACGACGAGTTACGACCACTCTGTGATTACGTTCGACCAGCCTTCGACTAGCTCAGTATTTGCATACGACCGATCAGAATCGCTCGACCGAGCGACCTACTCGTGTGTACTCCTTTGCCTCACGATGTCTGGTTGAACTCCAGGTGAGATGTTGTGTCATCCATGGACTGTTCAATACTTTCTCGATCGAGTATTAGATAACTTTACGTGGTCGAACACTTCGACTACTAGTGGCATGGCCATGCACTTTCTTTATCCGATCACAACGAGGGGCCCAGAGACATCTCTCCTGTTATGTTAGGAGGGCAAATCCCATATCCGACCAAATACATTCCTCTCCATGTTTGAGCATACCCAAAGCTACCTTTATAACTACCCAGTTACGGTGTAGCGTTTGGCAACCCCTAAGAGTGCTCTTACACATGTAGGAAACCATGCTGATATCAGGTCTAAGGATTATACATCATCATTGCTTGAGACCAACTAACGACACATAGATTCATAACAATCTCAATAGTGTCTCAAGGTGGGTCTTATCCAACATCATGTTCTCTAACATGTGTCCATATTATCGGTTTGATATCTCCATATCTATGACTCGTGAAACATAGTCATCAACCAATACATATGCTAGTCTATTCATATGTGTCCTCATATGTTTACGACCAGGGATAGTGTAAGAATAATTATTGCAGAAATATAGAGTTTCACAACCAAGTCACATACTTGATAATTAATATTAACAATATTATTCTAGGAACAAGATAACACATTATCCAATGTCATGAACATAATGAAATATAATCATCTATATGATTGCCTCTAGGGCATATTTTCAACAGTCTCCCACTTGCACTAGAGTCAATCATTTTAGGTATTTAATACCGATAACTCTTGTGTGTGCCTCATGCTTTGGCTGTGTGAGAGGCTTTGTCAATGGATCAGCAACATTTAAATCCGTATGAACTTTGCATATCTTAACATCTCCTCTATCCACCAATTCATGGATAAGATGATAACGCTTTGAGTATGTGTTTGGACTTGATGGGATCTAGGCTCCTTAGCTTGAGCAATGGCTCCATTGTTGTCACAATAGAGATCCATTGGGCTCGAGGCACTCGGAACCATTCCCAATTCAGCAATGAAATTCCTTATCCAAACTCCTTGTTTTGCAGCTTCAGAAGCCGCAATGTACTCAGCCTCTGTCGTGGAATCAGCAACCGTCTCTTGCTTGGAACTTTTCCACTCACTTTGCTCCTCCATTCAAAATGAATACAAAACCAGATTGCGACGATAATCATCTTTGTCGGTTTGAAAGCTTCGCATCGGTGTAACCATTTACAACGAGCTCTTCATCGCCGCCATAAACTAGGAACATATCTTTAGTCCTTCTTAAGTACTTAAGAATATTTTTCACAGCTGTCCAGTGACCTTCACCGGGATCAGCTTGGTATCTGCTCGTAACACTTAGAGCATATGATACATCTGGTGCGTGTACATATCATGGCGTATATGATAGATCCAATGGTCAAGCATATGGAATATCACTCATTTTGTCTCGCTCATCGCTGGTCGTAGGACATTGATTCTTGCTAAGATTAATGCCATGTGCCATGGGCAAGAATCCTCTCTTGAATTTTGCATGTTGAACCGATTCAACACTTTGTCTATGTACATTTCTGGCTTAATCCAATTAGCCTCTTAGATCTATCTCTATAGATCCTTATTCCCAAGATATATGTCAGCATCTCCTAAATCTTTCATTGAGAAACTTTTTCTTAATGAAGATTTAACAGATTCTAGCATTGGAATGTCATTTCCGACCAAGAGTATGTCATCTACATACAAGATCGTAATAACAAGTGCGCCCACTAACCTTCATGTAAACACAAGGTTCTTCTTTGTTCTTGATTTAAACCAAACCTTTTGATCTCCTCATCAAAACGTATATTCCAACTCCGAGATGCTTGCTTCAACCCATAAATGGACTTTTGAAGTTTGCATACTTTACTAGCATTGTTTGGATCGACAAAACCTTCAGGTTGTGTCATGTACACATCCTCATCTAGGTTTCCATTAAGGAAAGCTGTTTTGACATCCATTTGCCATATCTCATAGTCGAAATATGCAGCAATTGCTAGAATGATCCGAACAGATTTAAGCATCGCCATCGTGAGAAAGTCTCATCGTAGTCAACTCCTTGAACTTGTCGAAAACCTTTTGCGACTAGTCGAGCCTTATGAATGTGAACATTTCCATCCATATCAATCTTTTCTTATAGATCCATTTGCACTCAATGGTTTTGACACCATCAAGTGGATCGACCAGGTTCCAAACCTGATTTTCTCTCATGGAATCTATTTCGGATTTCATGGCTCCAAGCCATTTGTCAGAGTCTGGGTCCATCATCGCTTCCTCATAAGTCTTAGGCTCACCATTATTCAATAATAATCGTCATGCCCATACCTTGTAGGCAATTGACGCGCCTTTTAGATCTACGTGGGTGGTGCCTTATCTACGTGTTCAACAACAATTTGTTCATCCAAGAGAGTTCAAGAGGAGTTGAAACACTTTCGATGTTTTCCGAATTTCTTCGAGTCGCACCTTTCTCCCATCGACTCCTTTTGAAAGAAACTCTTTCTCCAAAAAGACACCATTTCGGGCAACAAAAACTTTGTCTTCTTCCCGGTTGTAGAAATAATATCCTTTGGTTTCCCTAGGATATCCTATAAAGAAGCATTTATCTGATTTGGGTGTGAGCTTATCAGACGTCAAACGTTTAACATAGACATCACATCCCCAAATCCTTAGAAAAGACAAACTAGGACCTTTCCCAGTCCACATCTCATATGGTGTCTTATCTACTGATTTAGATGGTACCTTATTTAAAATGAAAGCGGCAGTTTCTAGAGCATAACCCCAAAAATACAATGGCAGATCCGATTGGCTCATCATTGATCGAACCATGTCTAACAAGGTCCTGTTACGCCGCTCGGACACCCCATTCCATTGTGGAGTGCCGGGTGGTGTAAGCTGTGGAACAATTCCACATTGTTTCAAATGATTACTAAACTCATGGCTTAAAAACTCACCTCCACGATCAGATCGTAAAGATTTGATTGTCTTGCCAAGTTGATTCTGTACTTCATTCTGAAACTCCTTGAACTTTTCAAAGGATTCCGACTTGTGCCTCATTAAGTAGATATAACCATATCTACTATAGTCATCGGTGAAAGTAATGAAGTACTGAAAACCACCTCTGGCTGTCGTGCTTATTGGTCCACATACATCAGTATGTACGAGTTCCAACTGGTCGTGCGCCCTTTCACTACGACCAGTGAAAGGCGTCTTGGTCATCTTTCCGACCAGGCAAGACTCGCATGTTTCAAATGATTCTAAATCAAATGAGTTTAGAGTTCCATTATTATGGAGCTTTTTCATGCGTTTCTCACTTATGTGACCCAAACGACAATGCCAAATAAAAGTGGAATTTATTTCATTAGGCCGAAGCCTTTTAGCATTAATATTATAGACTGATGCATCATCAAGATTTAAAATAAACAACCCATTCAAAATAGGTGCATAGCCATAAAACACTTCATTCAAAAATATAGAACAACCATTGTTCTCTATAATGAACTTATAACCCTCTGCCATCAAACATGAGGCAGAGATAATGTTTCTACTAATGGCTGGAACGTAATAACAATTATTCAATTCCATAATAAATCCTGAAGGCAAAAGTAGTGGCATAGTCCCGACGGCTAATGCAGCAACCTTTGCTTTATTCCCGACGCGAAGATCCATCTCGCCCCTTGCAATCATCCTACTTCTTGTTAGACTCTGCATCGAATTGCAAATATGAGCAACCGATCCGGTATCAAATACCCATGAGTTAACAGAAGAGTCAGCAAGAAAAACTTCTATAACATTAATACCTGTAGTGGAAGTTTTAGTCCCACCATTCTTTTTCTGATCAGCCAGGTATTTCTTGCAGTTCCTCTTCCAGTGGCCTAGTTCTTTGCGAAAAAGCATTCATTCTCTTGAGTCGGGCTAGACTTAGTCTTGGGTTTAGGTTGGTCAGTTTGGATCTCATCCGAAACTTTAGCCTTGCCCCTTTTCTTGACCCAAGTCTTAGCCTTCTTCTTGAAGCTTGTACTCTTTTGCACCATCATCACATGATTGTTGCATTTCTTAATCTTGCCCTCTCATTGCCTTAAGCATCATATGCGATTCGGTGAGATTCTTGTCTAAGCTGCTCATATGGAAGTTCAAAATGAACGGCCATAGCTTTCGAGCGAAGCAAGAATCAAATCAGAGCCAATTCTTGGCTAAGTGGAAAACCAAGTTTTTCCAAGCTCGTGTGTAACCAACCATTTTGATTACATGAGGGCTCACCGAACCACCCTCAGCTAGCTTACATCCAAACAAGTTCTTTGAGATCTCAAATCTCTCAGTTCTTGCTTGTGTCTCAAACATGCCTTTGAGCGCTACGATCATATCGTAGGCCTCTATGTTCTCAAACCGCTTCAAGGTCTCGAGTTCATAGCAGCAAGCATGAGACAGCTAACATCAAGGGACTCATCACATGCCCTTTTATAGGCAGTTTTAATAGCAGCAGCAGCACTTTCTGTAGGCACATCTGGAATTGGTTCTTCTAGAACATGTTCCTTTTTATCTTGCCTGAGAACAATTCTCAGGTTGCGGGACCAATCCGCAAAATTTGTTCCATTAAGTTTTTCCTTTTCAAGTATCGAACGTAAGCAAAAGCGATGTAGGTACAGCAGTTGGTGCCATGATCTACAACAAAAATATATGCAAAACTAAGACATATGTTCATTAAAGTAACTTCTATTAAACAATTTAATAAAGATACTCCCACTAAACACCATATCCCTCTTATGACATTTAATGATTCAAGATCCATAATCATTAATCAACTAGTGAGCTTTGGCTTCACTGCTAGAAGACTAGTGAAAACGGTAAGCAACCTTTGCTAATCATATCCACTATATGACTCTTGTTGTTGGGCAAGATCTCAGATGCTTCTAAGACTCAACCTTTATGCCCCAAGGTCCACAACTGTTATGATAACCTTGTTAAGTTGAACCAATGCCAGCGCGTAAGTGTCTGACACAAACCCATCTAGTCAAGGAGAGTTAATGGCACTCTGCTTTGGCAAGACCTACCATTAAAAATACATGACTTTTGATAGTGCGGCATATTTGGAAGGGCATCAATTTAACTTAATATTAAGTGAGGGAATTTTACTTCTATCATGTTAAAAGCAAATAAAGCAAAATAACATGTATAGAAATAAATGAACAGAAATGTAAAGGCATTCACAGACAATCAAATTGCATTGTGATATAGCATGACCCTTCTTCATGGTAATCTCCATCGCCATGCATCCTGTTCACCATGTCTTCAAGTGGTGGACTCCTCCAAGCACTCCCACTAAGCCATTATTTCTAATAGCACTAGTAATGAAATACAAGGAGTAAAGAAGCATCACAAGTCGACACGCAGGCCGTTATACAATTATAGACAGCCTTGGGCTGCAATTAACATGACACGCAGGTCATGAATATTACAAGCATACATGCATCTCATACATGAAACAAGATGGGTCATACTATTCACATCAATCCTGCAAAAACAAGTTATGCACGAATCCAATTCAAACGGATGACATGAGCACACACTACCTATAGCGCAGCATTTAATACCCAAAGACGGCGGTCCCGTAAACCCATCTACTACCACCGAGAAACCGATCGATCTTATCGACCAGGGTCTAGGTCGTTCCATCTATATGAACTGATCTAGGTTACCAAAACCGACCAGTAATAGATCCAATCTACTACTACCACATATCAAGTATATGCGATCGATCCAGATCAAAAACTACGCAGGATGGCTCTGATACCACTGTTGGGTCACGAGTAGGCTACGATAGCTACAAACAAAAATTTCTACCACGTAAACCAGGAAGCCATGCAAGTAGATGATCATAGATCGTTACCACCAGACGCGCAGAACAGCGGAAGAAGGGTTGGAGCAGCCAGGTCCAACGAAGAGCGCGTCGATGTAGTGGTCGTAGTCGATCGTCCAATGTCCTCACGAGTCGATCGTCTCCTCCAGCAACGTCTGCGATCCCTTGTGAAGATCGCGGATCGTCCTCAAGCGCAACAATCGTAGTAACGCCTCTACGGTATCCACACGTCCAGGGAAGGAACAACCGAACGCTGGTGTGCCAGCACCAAATCGCACAGTGGAGCTCTAAGGAAGATGGCGGCTAGGGTTTCGGTGGTGTTCCACGCGTATCTCCCAATAGCCTCATGCACCTCCTTATATAGTGCTCGTGATGGATCCTATCCGGACACGTTTACGAATCGTATTCGTATTTGTTTGTTCCAACCCGTTAAGTGTGTGACCCTGTAGGTTCATGTGTAGTTCGGTTGTGACTCGGAAACCCTTTCCGACCACGAGTCGTAGCGGCTCCTAGCAGAACATATCGATTCCCGAATACACACAAATTATATCGGACGAACCTTAATGCAATATGATCTACGACCAGGTCTTCATCACCTACGACCAGGTCCTATCTGTATACGACCAGTTCGTATGTGGTCACGACCATTCAGAACTCCTTACGACCGTGTTACGACCACTCTGGATTACGCTCGACCGCCTCGACTAGCTCAGATTTGCATACGACCCAGAATCGCTCGACTGAGCGACCTACTCGTGTATACTCCCTTTGCCTCACGATGTCTGGTTGAACTCCAGGTGAGATGTTGTGTCATCCATGGACTGTTCAATACTTTCTCGATCGAGTATCAGATAACTTTACGTGGTCGAACACTTCGACTACTAGTGGCATGGCCATGCACTTTCTTTATCCGATCACAACGAGGGGCCCAGAGACATCTCTCCTGTTATGTTAGGAGGGGCAAATCCCATATCCCACCAAATACATTCCTCTCCATGTTTCAGAGCATACCCAAAGCTACCTTTATAACTACCCGATTCACGGTGTAGCGTTTGGCAACCCCTAAGAGTGCTCTTACACATGTAGGAAACCATGCTTGATATCAGTCTAAGGATTATACATCATCATTGCTTGAGACCAACTAACGACACATAGATTCATAACAATCTCAATAGTGTCTCAAGGTGGGTCTTATCCAACATCATGTTCTCTAACATGTGTCCATATTATCGGTTTGATATCTCCATATCTATGACTCGTGAAACATAGTCATCAACCAATACATATGCTAGTCTATTCATATGTGTCCTCATATGTTTACGACCAGGGATAGTGTAAGAATAATTATTGCAGAAATATAGAGTTTCACAACCAAGTCACATACTTGATAATTAATATTAACAATATTATTCTAGGAACAAGATAACACATTATCCAATGTCATGAACATAATGAAATATAATCATCTCTATGATTGCCTCTAGGGCATATTTCCAACAGAATATAGTCTGATTCCAAGCAATTATATCGAAGGAATGATCAAAGATCACAAGTAATACTTAATCAACCGTAACATAGCACTAGGTGTCATTCACCATCTAAATTTATTTATTACAGTTCATCAATAACGATTGAAAGATAGAAACTAAACCGTAAGATTGAACTTGTATATGGTGAAGTGAATGAGTAGTGCGTGTTTACTCCCTCCCAATTGAGCCAACATCAATGATCACCTAAAATAAACAAACAAAGCAAGAATGAGTCCGAGACTCAGGAAGTATAATGAATAATTGGACATACAATAATCATGATCATGACAACATCATTGAAGAATATGAATATAACATAGAATGAATATTTGAATGAATGTAATGAATGAAATGATGGGACTGCACACATGCATATACCGGTATAGCTAGTGACACACCCGTCGGTGCTCACCTAAGCCCGTATTTAACAAAATACGGGGATCTAAGTCCCGTATGAAGAATGTTTCATACGGGTGTCCCAATCTGCCCACATTAGAATGGTGGGTCTTACGTGCCCATACTGGAATTGATGGGTCTTTATAATCCACTCCCGTGGATGAAACATGAATAATGGATGCATGGAATGAAATATGAATAATGAAAGACATCCAACTGTAATCATGGAATACTCGAATACGAAAGGAACATAACCATTGAATTTTATCATAGGTCATAGAAAAACACAGTGCGAACAACAAGCAATTAGCATTCATTAGCTTTAAGAATATTAAAGTACTTGCCCATGTTGGAATGATGGGACTTCAATACCCAGTTCAGTGGTGAACATGAAAGAAAGAACGAATGTATATGTTGAACGTAAACATATTATCGAAGAATCAGGGTATATCAACCATGAAGGAAAACAAGGAGTACCGAAATTATCCATTTCACATTCATCAATCAAGTGGAACAAACAACAAACAATACAGATCAATTGTACTTGCCTCAACCGTGATACGGAAGTCAACGATAGAAAGCTCTAGCCCCAGGGTTCACCACCACCTGGCAGCCGTAAAACAATATACTAAGTACACCAACCAAAAGTGTACAGCAATGCAATGAAACAAAAAGAGAACAAGCATCCCTAATCACAATCCCAACTTTTAATCAAAACACTCTCAAATTCCCAAATCTGTCCAAATGAACAGCTGTTAAGGAAAAATTCATAACTTTTGAGTCAAAACTCCAAAAGCCATGAATCTAATTTTCCTAGAACCTACACAAGCCTAGCTACAACTTCTCAGGTGACCGAAAGATCAAAATAGTTCATCTAAGCCTTTGTTTGTAATCCCGAAGACCCATCTGCCATCTTCGGTACTATTAACTTGTGAATTTCATAACTTTTGTTTGGTTCAACCAAACACATTGTTCTAATACTCTATAGAAAATAAAGGAAACCAACTATCTCAATAAAATTATCTCAAATATTTCCATTGTGCAACAAATGTTACAAATAGTCAAGTAAAACTCTTCTGTCCACAACAGATAGGCAGATTACAACCTGAGCTTCTAAAATTCATAACTTTTGATCTAAAAAACCAAAAATTATGAAATTTAACTTTGTGAAATCAAAATGAAAATACCTACAACTCTCAAGGAGACCAACTGACCCAATTCGGCCGTCTCCCATATCAAATTTATAGATCTATGTTCGCTGCACAAATCGTGAGACTGATTTAGCATCCTATCTTGCGAAATTCATAACTAATTAACCGTTTATCCAAAAATTATGAATTAGCACTTTATGGAAATATAACGAAAATTCCCATCTATCCCCAGGAGACACTAATCTCTGAATCTGCTCGGATCTAACCAAAAACCACGCGTCAACAAAAAGACAGATTCAACCGATCTACTACAGAAATCTCACAACAGCTAATGAATACGAATCGCATACGAATTATCTATCAAAACTAATTGGGATCATGAATTTACCCACAAGAACGACACGAGATGCCGCTGAAACCTTCGCGAAGCCCTCGCGAAGATCACCCCCACCTTCTTCTTCTTCCTCTCCTCTCTTCTTCCCTCTCCTTCCTCTTCCTTATCACCGGCAACAATGGAGAAGCACAGGAGGGGAGAGGTGTGCTACAGTAGCACCGTGCTACAGTGACGGCGGCGCTACAGTACCCCCACCCCCGTGCTACAGTGCTTAGGTGCTAGGGTTTAGTTCCCCCCCCCCCACATGGGCCCAAGTTCTAAAACTCCTCCAAAATTCTGAATTTTCCCTTTCTAATTATATTTAATTCTAATACTAGTCACTTATATGTTTTATATTTGAACAGGATATTACATCACTGCATATGTTTCATACTTTCATTCATTCATCAATCATTCATACATTCTTTCTCACATAACACAGTAGCAAAATAATTCATCATTGATTAAATATGTAGGTTTACATCGTTTTTATGATTAATGATTGGGAATTGCTGCTATATGTATGTACCTGCCAATTGTTTGGAAGAGTTGGAATGTTACATTTTACTTTAATAATGAACTTTATTTCTCTTTTCAGATTGAGAAGATATGTTGATGGTTTGCACTATTCGGCAAATTTGTGTGTAGAATGGAGAATGCAGGGGAATGAAGAATTTTTTTTATAGAACCACGGGGGCATAGAGAACAAAGACTTTTCACTAAAAGTATAGAAATGTATTTACATTTATGTTTTAGGGCGTATGATGTTATTAGATCATGATGATACCAACTATGCATACCTCGAGTCTAGTCTTGTAAAGCTAGTTGGAAATTATTTGTAATGAAACAATTTTTTGTTGATATCAATGAAATTTTTTTTGTTATACACTTTGATATGTGTGTTTTGTTGAACCTCGTGGGCCCTAAATGATAAGCCCAGCCTGGACATGAAAAGGACACCTTTTGTAATGATTAGATGCGTTGTAAACAATCCTAGAAGCGATTTGCTAGTGTCCAATGCCAACGCATATATATATGTTGCCACTATATCAAAATATGCGTTGCAACCTTACAACGCTTTTATTTACATGTTACCAACACTTGTATATGTGTTATCACAGACCTTGGCAACGACCTCAATGGCAACGCATACTAAATGCGTTGGTATAGACCCTAACAATATTTATTTGGACTTCTACCAACGCATATATGCGTTGCTAAAGGGGTGTTCATGTTGTAGTGTTGGCACACCCTCGAAACCTACCATGAGGGTTCATCCCAAAGTAAGCAAGTACACCAGACGGTCTTCAAGCGAGAATACAACAAGTTCGAGATGCGTCGTAGAGAGAGCATCGATAATGTATTCACTTGTTTTAACAAGGTGATTAATGAGTTGAGAGCAGTAGACATCGAGTATTCTCAATCTAAGAATGCCACCCATCTCTTGGCTGCAATCAACACCAAGAAATAGGAGATGAAGGCTACTACCATTGAGGATAATGCCATCTCTCTAGTCTCTCTTTGGAGTTGCTCTATAGCAAGCTCAAGACTTATGAGATCAAGAGAGTTAGTTACCCTAAGAAGGAGAACATGGCTTTGGTGGTTGACCATCTTAAAAGAACTTCTGATGATTCTTTTGAGTCTTCTTCTGGATTTTCACTTGCATGTTTATATGCAATCTATGAAGAGGAGCTTAAGAGTATTCTTGAGGCTGAGTTAGCCCTTCTAGCCAAAAAATTCACACGGCCCTACAACAATGTGAGAAACAAGAAGATAGGTGGCCCTGTGACATGCTATGAGTGTGGAGAGCTCTACCATATCCGGCTGAACTGCCCCAAGCTAAAAGGGAAGGGCAACCACAAGGAGGAGAAGGCAGCTTGGAGGAAGCCTCAAGGAAACAAGTCCAGGTTTGATGCTGCCAAGCTCATGAAGGCTGCTCACCGGGTCCTTGCCGCTTTTGGAGAGCAATCCATGAGCGATGTGGACTCCGGGAGCAAGAAGGACAAGAAGGAGGAGCTCCCTGAAGACAAGAAGAAAGGAAAGACAAAAGACTTCACCGACATGTGCTTCATGGCTGACTCCGTCAACATTGATGACATCGATGAGGTACCTCCATCCTATGAAGTCCTCTCTGCTAGATGTGATACCATCTTTGAGCAACTGCTTAGCCAGGATAAGGTATTAGAGTTCACCAAAGGTAGGAATAAGGACTTAGAGTCACAAGTTGATAATATCACACTAGAACTTGTGAATGCTAAGAATCTTATGTTGGGTCACGAGGTAGGCTATGATAGCTACAAACAAAAATTTCTACCACGCGAACCAGGATGCCAAGCAAGTAGATGATCATAGATCGTTACCAACAGACGCGCAGAGCAGCGGAAGAAGGATTGGAGCAGTCTGGTCCAACGAAGAGCGCGTCGATGTAGTGGTCGTAGTCGATCGTCCAATGTCCTCACGAGCCGATCGTCTCCTCCAGCAACGTCTGCGGTTCCTTGTGAAGATCACGGATCGTCCTCAAGCACAACAATCGTAGTAGCGCCTCTACGGTATCCACATGTCCAGGGAAGGAACAACCGAATGTCGGTGTGCCAGCACCAAGTCGCACGGTGGAGCTCTCAAGGAGATGGCGGCTAGGGTTTCGGTGGTGTTTCACGCATCTTTCCCAATAGCCTCATGCACCTCCTTATATAGTGCTCGTGACGGATCCTATCCGGACACGTTTACGAATCGTATTCGTACTGGTTTGTTCCAACCCGTTAAGTGTGTGACCCTGTAGGTTCATGTGTAGTTCGGTTGTGATTCGGAAACCGTTTCCGATCAAGAGTCGTAGCGGCTCCTAGCATAACATATCGATTCCTAAAACACACAAATTATATCGGACGAACCTTAATGCAATATGATATCGACCAGGTCCTCATCACTTACGACCGAGGTCCTATCTCTATACGACCAGTTCATATTTGATCAAGACCAACTCGTAACTCCTTACGACTTGGTTTCGACCACTCTGTGATTACGTTCGACCAGTCTCGACTTGCTTGTATCTCCATACGACCCGATCGGTGGTCGGTCGAACTAAGTGACCTACTCATGTATTCTCCCTTTGCCTCACGATATCCGGTTGAACTCCAGGTGAGATGTTATGTCATCCATGGACTGTTCAATACTTTCTCGATCGAGTATCAGATAACCTTATGTGGTCAAACACTTCGACTACTAGTGGCATGGCCATGCACTTTCTTTATCCGATCACAACGAGGGGCCCAGACATCTCTCTGTTATGTTAGGAGGGCAAATCCATATCCAACCAGTCACATTCCTCTCCATGTTTGAGCATACCCAAAGCTACCTTTATAACTACCCGATTCACGGTGTAGCGTTTGGCAACCCCTAAGAGTGCTCTTACACATGTAGGAAACCATGCTGATCTCAGTCTAAGGATTATACATCATCATTGCTTGAGACCAACTAATGACACATAGATTCATAACAATCTCAATAGTGTCTCAAGGTGGGTCTTATCCAACATCATGTTCTCTAACATGTGTCCATATTATCGGTTTGATATCCCCATATCTATGACTCGTGAAACATAGTCATCAACCAATACATATGCTAGTCTATTCATATGTGTCCTCATATGTTTACGACCAGGGATCGTGTAAGAATAATTATCGCAGAAATATAGAGTTTCACAACCAAGTCACATACTTGATAATAAATATTAACAATATTATTCTAGGAACAAGATAACACATTATCCAATGTCATGAACATAATGAAATGTAATCATCTCTATGATTGCCTCTAGGGCATATTTCCAACAGTCTCCCACTTGCACTAGAGTCAATCATTTTAGGTATCTAATACCGATAGCTCTTGTGTGTGCCTCATGCTTTGGCTATGTGAGAGGCTTTGTCAACGGATCAGCAATATTTAAATCCGTATGAACTTTGCATATCTTAACATCTCCTCTATCCACCAATTCGCGGATAAGATGATAACGCCTGAGTATGTGTTTGGACTTCTGATGGGATCTAGGCTCCTTAGCTTGAGCAATGGCTCCATTGTTGTCACAATAGAGATCCATTGGGCTCGAGGCACCGGAACCATTCCCAATTCAAGAATGAAATTCCTTATCCAAACACCTTCTTTTGCGACTTGAAGCGCAATGTACTCGACCTCCGTCGTGGAATCAACAACCATCTCTTGCTTGGAACTTTTCCAGCTCACTGCTCCTCCATTCAAAATGAATACAAAACCAGATTGCGAATGATAATCATCTTTGTCGGTTTGAAAGCTTGCATCGGTGTAACCATTTACAACGAGCTCTTCATCACCGCCATAAACTAGGAACACATCCTTAGTCCTTCTTAAGTACTTAAGAATGTTTTTCACTACCGTCCAAAGACCTTCACCGGATCGACTTGGTATCTCGTCAGTAACACTTAGAGCATATGATACATCTGGTCGTGTACATATCATGGCATACATGATAGATCCAATGGCTGAAGCATATGGAATATCACTCATTTTGTCTCGCTCATCAGTGGTCGTAGGACACTGATTCTTGCTAAGATTAATGCCATGTGCCATGGGCAAGAATCCTCTCTTGGAATTTTGCATGTTGAACCGATTCAACACTTTGTCTATGTACATTTCCTGGCTTAATCCAATTAGCCTCTTAGATCTATCTCTATAGATCCTTATTCCTAAGATATATGCTGCATCTCCTAAATCTTTCATTGAGAAACTTTTTCTTAATGAAGATTTAACAGATTCTAGCATTGGAATGTCATTTCGACCAAGAGTATGTCATCTACATACAAGATCGTAATAACAAGTGCGCTCCCACTAACCTTCATGTAAACACAAGGTTCTTCTTTGTTCTTGATTTAAACCAAACCTTTTGATCTCCTCATCAAAACGTATATTCCAACACCGAGATGCTTGCTTCAACCCATAAATGGACTTTTGAAGTTTGCATACTTTACTAGCATTGTTTGGATCGACAAAACCTTCAGGTTGTGTCATGTACACATCCTCATCTAGGTTTCCATTAAGGAAAGCTGTTTTGACATCCATTTGCCATATCTCATAGTCGAAATATGCAGCAATTGCTAGAATGATCCGAACAGATTTAAGCATCGCTACTGGTGAGAAAGTCTCATCGTAGTCAACTCCTTGAACTTGTCGAAAACCTTTTGCGACTAGTCGAGCCTTATGAATGTGAACATTTCCATCCATATCAATCTTTTTCTTATAGATCCATTTGCACTCAATGGTTTTGACACCATCAAGCGGATCGACCAGGTTCCAAACCTGATTTTCTCTCATGGAATCTATTTCGGATTTCATGGCTCCAAGCCATTTCTCAGAGTCTGGGTTCATCATCGCTTCCTCATAAGTCTTAGGCTCACCATTATTCAATAATAATATGTCATGCCCATATCTTGTAGGCAATTGACGCGGCCTTTTAGATCTACGTGGGGCTGGTGCCTTGTCTACAGGTTCAACAAAAATTTGTTCATCCAGTAGATGTTCAGTAGGAGTTGAAACGTTTTCAGATGTTTCCCGAATTTCTTCGAGTCGCACCTTTCTCCCACTGACTCCTTTTGAAAGAAACTCTTTCTCCAAAAAGACACCATTTCGGGCAACAAAAACTTTGTCCTCTTCCCGGTTGTAGAAATAATATCCTTTGGTTTCCCTAGGATATCCTATAAAGAAGCATTTATCTGCTTTGGGTGTGAGCTTATCAGACGTCAAACGTTTAACATAGACATCACATCCCCAAATTCTTAGAAAAGACAAGCTAGGACTTTTCCCAGTCCACATCTCATATGGTGTCTTATCTACTGATTTAGATGGTACCTTATTTAAAATGAAAGCGGCAGTTTCTAGAGCATAACCCCAAAAATATAATGGCAGATCCGATTGGCTCATCATTGATTGAACCATGTCCAACAAGGTCCTATTCGCCGCTCGGACACCCCATTCCATTGTGGAGTGCCGGTGGTGTAAGTCAGGAACAATTCCACATTGTTTCAAATGATTACCAAACTCATGGCTCAAAAGCTCACCTCCACGATCGGATCGTAAAGATTTGATTGTCTTGCCAAGTTGATTCTCAGATTTCATTCTCGAACTCCTTGAACTTTTCAAAGGATTCCGACTTGTGCCTCATTAAGTAGATATAACCATATCTACTATAGTCATCGGTGAAAGTAATGAAGTACTGAAAACCACCTCTGGCTGTCGTGCTTATTGGTCCACATACATCAGTATGTACGAGTTCCAACTAGTCGTGCGCCCTTTCACTACGACCAGTGAAAGGCGTCTTGGTCATCTTTACGACCAGGCAAGACTCGCATGTTTCAAATGATTCTAAATCAAATGAGTTTAGAGTTCCATCATTATGGAGCTTTTTCATGCGTTTCTCACTTATGTGACCCAAACGACAATGCCAAATAAAAGTGGAATTTATTTCATTAGGCCAAAGCCTTTTAGCATTAATATTATAGACTGATGCATCATCAAGATTTAAAATAAACAACCCATTCAAAATAGGTGCATAGCCATAAAACACTTTATTCAAAAATATAGAACAACCATTGTTCTCTATAATGAACTTATAACCCTCTGCCATCAAACATGAGGCAGAGATGATGTTTCTACTAATGGTTGGAACGTAATAACAATTATTCAATTCCATAATAAATCCTGAAGGCAATAGTAGTGGTATAGTCCCGACGGCTAATGCAGCAACCTTTGCTTTATTCCCGACGCGAAGATCCATCTCGCCCCTTGCAATCATCCTACTTCTTGTTAGACTCTGCATCGAATTGCAAATATGAGCAACCGATCCGGTATCAAATACCCATGAGTTAACAGAAGAGTCAGCAAGAAAAATGTCTATAACATTAATACCTGTAGTGGAAGTTTGAGTCCCACCATTCCTTTTCTCGCTCGGCCGGTATTTCTTGCGCCTCTTCCAAAGGCCTAGTTCTTTGCAAGAAAAGCATTCATTCTCTTGAGTCGGGCGGACTTGGTCTTGGGTTTAGGTTTGTCAGTTTGGATCTCATCCGAAACTTTAGCCTTGCCCTTTTTCTTGATCCAAGTCTTAGCCTTCTTCTTGAAGCTTGTACTCTTTTGCACCATCATCACATGATTGTTGCATTTCTTAATACTGCCCTCTGCTCTCTTAAGCATCATATGCAGTTCGGTGAGATTCTTGTCTAAACCGTTCATATGGAAGTTCAAAATGAACTGGCCATAGCTTTCAGGAAGTGAAGCAAGAATCAAATCTGTAGCCAATTCTTGGCTAAGTGGAAAACCAAGTTTTTCCAAGCTCTGTGTGTAACCAACCATTTTGATTACATGAGGGCTCACCGAACCACCCTCAGCTAGCTTACATCCAAACAAGTTCTTTGAGATCTCAAATCTCTCAGTTCTTGCTTGTGTCTCAAACATGCCTTTGAGCGCTACGATCATATCGTAGGCCACTATGTTCTCAAACTGCTTTTGAAGGTCTGAGTTCATAGCAGCAAGCATGAGACAGCTAACATCAAGGGACTCATCACATGCCCTTTTATAGGCAGTTTTAATAGCAGCAGCAGCACTTTCTGTAGGCACATCTGGAATTGGTTCTTTTAGAACATGTTCCTTTTTATCTTGCCTGAGAACAATTCTCAGGTTGCGGGACCAATCCGCAAAATTTGTTCCATTAAGTTTTTCCTTTTCAAGTATCGAACGTAACGCAAAACTGGATGTAGGTACAGCAGTTGGTGCCATGATCTACAACAAAAATATATGCAAAAACTAAGACATATGTTCATTAAAATAACTTCTATTAAACAATTTAATAAAGATACTCCCACTAAACACCATATCCCTCTTATGACATTTAATGATTCAAGATCCATAATCATTTAATCAACTAGTGAGCTTTGGCTTCACTGCTAGAAGACTAGTGAAAATGGTAAGCAACCTTTGCTAATCATATCTACTATATGACTCTTGTTGTTGGGCAGCATCTGTATGCTTCGGCACCCAACCTTTATGCCCCAAGGTCCACAACTGTTATGATAACCTTGTTAAGTTAAACCAATGCCAGCGTGTAAGTGTCTGACACAAACCCATCTAGTCAAGGAGAGTTAATGGCACTCTGCTTTGGCAAGACCTACCATTAAAATACATGACTTTGGATGGTGCGGCATATTTGGGAGGGCATCAATTTAACTTAATATTAAGTGAGGGAATTTTACTTCTATCATGTTAAAAGCAATTAAAGCAAAATAACATGCATAGAAATAAATGAACAGGAATGTAAAGGCATTCACAGACAATCAAATTGCATTGTGATATAGCATGACCCTTCTTCATGGTAATCTCCATCGCCATGCATCCTGTTCACCATGTCTTCAAGTGGTGGACTCCTCCAAGCACTCTCACTAAGCCATTATTTCTAATAGCACTAGTAATGAAACACAAGGAGTAAAGAAGCATCACAAGTCGACACGCAGGCCGTTATACAATTATAGACAGCCTTGGGCTGCAATTAACATGACACGCATGTCATGAATATTACAAGCATACATGCATCTCATACATGAAACAGTATGGGTCATACTATTCACATCAATCCCTGCAAAAACAAGTTATGCATGAATCCAATTCTAACGGATGACATGAGCACACACTACCTATAGCGCGTGCGAATACCCAAAGACGGTAGCATGCAGTGCGAAACTTTTTCCAAACATGAATTTTATTCACGATCCGAGCCTTGGAAATCATCGGGTTAATCAAATTAGCCCTATTCAACCAATCCGATCAATGCCTTGATACGACCACATCTTCGGCATACTCCGATGGCGAATTCGACCGGTAGGAGTGATATGCGATGCAGTCGTGGACAAGTGCAATAAACCATCTGGTCCTTATAGCTCATACCTCCTCGTAAACCCATCTACTACCACAGAAACCGATCGATCTTATCGACCGGGGTCTAGGTCGTTCCATCTATATGAATCGATCTAGGTTATCAGACCCAACTAGTAATAGATCCAATCTACTACTACCACATATCAAGTATTTGCGATCGATCCAGATCAAAAACTACGCAGGATGGCTCTGATACCACTGTTGGGTCACGAGGTAGGCTATGATAGCTACAAACAAAAATTTCTACCACGCGAACCAGGATGCCAAGCAAGTAGATGATCATAGATCGTTACCAACAGACGCGCAGAGCAGCGGAAGAAGGATTGGAGCGATGCGTCCAACGAAGAGCGTCGATGTAGTGGTCGAGTCGATCGTCCAATGTCCTCACGAGCCGATCGTCTCCTACAAAGAACGTCTGCGGTTCCTTGTGAAGATCACGGATCGTCCTCAAAGCGCAACAATCGTAGTAGCGCCTACTCGGTATCCACATGTCCAGGAAGGAACAACCGAATGTCGGTGTGCGGCACCAAGTCGCACGGTGGAGCTCTCAAGGAGATGGCGGCTAGGGTTTCGTGGTGTTTCACGATCTTTCCCAATAGCCTCATGCACCTCCTTATATAGTGCTCGTGGCGGATCCTATCCGGACACGCCATTTAATCGTATTCGTCTTGGTTTGTTCCAACCTGCTTAAGTGTGTGACCTGTAGGTTCATGTGTAGTTCGGTTGTGATTCGAAACCGCTTCCGATCAAGAGTCGAGCGGCTCCTAGCGAACATATCGATTCCCTAAAACACACAAATTATATCGGACGAACCTTAATGCAATATGATATACGACCAGGTCCTCATCACTTACGACCGTGTCCTATCTCTATCTGACCAGTTCAGATTTGATCACGACCAACTCGTAACTCCTTACGACTTGGTTTCGACCACTCTGTGATTACGTTCGACCGATCTACGACTTGCTTGTATCTCCATACGACCAGTCGGTAGCTGGTCGAACTAAGTGACGTACTCATGTATTCTCCCTTTGCCTCACGATATCTGGTTGAACTCCAGGTGAGATGTTGTGTCATCCATGGACTGTTCAATACTTTCTCGATCGAGTATCAGATAACCTTATGTGGTCGAACACTTCGACTACTAGTGGCATGGCCATGCACTTTCTTTATCCGATCACAACGAGGGGCCCAGAGACATCTCTCCTGTTATGTTAGGAGGGGCAAATCCCATATCCGACCAGTCACATTCCTCTCCATGTTTCAGAGCATACCCGAAAGCTACCTTTATAACTACCCAATTACGGTGTAGCGTTTGGCAACCCCTAAGAGTGCTCTTACACATGTAGGAAACCATGCTGATCTCAGGTCTAAGGATTATACATCATCATTGCTTGAGACCAACTAATGACACATAGATTCATAACAATCTCAATAGTGTCTCAAGGTGGGTCTTATCCAACATCATGTTCTCTAACATGTGTCCATATTATCGGTTTGATATCCCCATATCTATGACTCGTGAAACATAGTCATCAACCAATACATATGCTAGTCTATTCATATGTGTCCTCATATGTTTACGACCAGGGATCGTGTAAGAATAATTATCGCAGAAATATAGAGTTTCACAACCAAGTCACATACTTGATAATAAATATTAACAATATTATTCTAGGAACAAGATAACACATTATCCAATGTCATGAACATAATGAAATGTAATCATCTCTATGATTGCCTCTAGGGCATATTTCCAACATCTTAATGCTGATGAATGTTCATCTTGCCATGCTTTACACTCTGAACTTGCTAAATTACAAACTGCTCATGATGTTGCCTTGCACCAACTACAAAATGCTAGGACTAAGTTAATTGAAGTTAAATATGCTCCATGTGAAAAATGCTTAGAGTCTAGTAAGTTGGTCGTTTCTGATAAGGCTGAGTCTAGCACTTGCTCCTTTTGCTTAGAACGTGAACATGAAGTAAAAGACATATTAGTAGCAGTTAGAGCTAAGTATGCCAAGCTTAAGGACAAAATTGATTCTGCTCCTTGTGCTTTATGTGAAGCCTTTAAGCTTGAAGTTGCTATTCATAAGGAGAAGCTTGCTAGAGCCATTAAGGCTAAAACTTGTGAATCATGTTTTAATTTTGGAAAAGAGAATGCTTATCTTAAGGATACATTAGAAAAATTCTCTAAGGGTAACAAATAGTTGAACATAATTCTTAATAAGTCCAAAACTCCTTATAAGAAGCAAGGGTTAGGATACAACTTTGCCCAAAGACAAGTCCAAGCCAAATGTCATTCAAGTCTTGGAAAATAGCATAGTTGAGTTCAAAACCCAACCTGCAAAAACTATTTTTAAATCTGCAGGTTTTGCCCAACCATCTTTTGAGCCAAAAGGTGCTTCTCCCAGTGGTACGAAGTACCATTGCACCGATTACAAGAAGGATAGGAATTTGATTGAGTTCTGTTGGCATAGGTTGAAAAATGCTAAGAAAAATCTTATTAGAATTTCATCTCATCAACCTAGAGCCTTCATGAGACATGGTCATCTAGAAAAGAAACCTAGACTAGGATTTGTTTTACATGCTCATCATCATCATGTTCCTAGACAGGATGCTTCTCATGTTCGTGTAACCATTGTTCATGATAGAACCTCAAGTAAGATCAAGGATAGCAATTCTGCCTTGTGTACTACTCGCAGACGTGTGTCTTAGTACTAGGTTCCCAAGTCATGTTTAACTAACCCCAGTATTGAGACACATCGATCTTTTATGCCTTAATTTTCGGGATCACCGCGGAAGGGGGAAGAACACGTGGTTCGTCGACTCCGGATGTTCACGTCACTTGACCGGAGACTCAAGATGGTTCACCTCCTTCACGCGGTCAACAGGTGATGACTTCATCACCTTTGGAGATGATACACAAGGGCAAATTGAAGAAACAGGATCGATCAGGGTGAACGACAAATTCATCCTGAAGGACGTCGCTCTTGTGGACATGCTAAGGTACAACCTGCTTTCTATCTCACAGCTTCTTGATGATGGCTATAAGACTAGATTTAAGAAAAATGCTTGTCGTGTGCTTGATTCAGCTGGTGAGCTTGTTTTTGGGATTTCTAGAGTTGGTAGGATCTTTGGAGCTGACTTTTCTGAATCTCTTGCTGGATCTCTCAAGTGTTTGATTGCATCTTCTTCTGAGTTCTGGCTTTGGCACCGTCGTTTGGGACACATTGGTTTTGATCATCTGACGCGAGTTAGCAGCCTTGATCTCATGAGAGGTTTGCCCAAACTCAAAGCAGTCAAGGATGCTGTATGTGCGCCTTGTAGGCATGGCAAGCAAGTTGCCGCCTCACACCCTTCATTGACTATGGTCATCTTTGACGAACCAGGACAGTTGTTTCATACTGTTGGTCCTGCTAGGGTTCGATCAGTCGGTGGCAAATGGTATATTCTTATCATAGTCGATGATTTCTCGAGATACTCTTGGGTGTTCTTTCTTGTTTCGAAGGGTGAAGCTTTTGATCATTTTCATGATCTTGTTGTTCGCTTGGCTTCTGAACTCCCTGGTGCCTTGAGAGCAATTCGAAGTGACAATGGCACGGAGTTCGAGAATGCCTCATTTGCCTCTTTCTGTGCTGAGCGTGGTATTGAGCATCAGTTCTCTTCTCTACACGTCCCTCAACAAAATGGTGTGGTGGAAAGGAAGAATAGAACCTTAGTCAAGATGGCTAGGACGATGCTAGATGAGTATAGCACTCCGAGGAGGTTTTGGGCTGAAGCTATTGCTACAGCTTGCCATATTGCCAATCGTGCCTTCTTGAGACCGTCTTTGGGCAAGACATCATATGAGCTTCGGTTTGGTAGATGTCGGTGTTTTTAGAACCAAACTTACGTAAAGATTGTTTGATTCGGGGGTTGCCCTAGGCTCAAATCACGCAAAGAGAGGTGACACGGGGATTTTTATACAACTTCGGGCCTTCTCCCAGGGAGAATAACAACCCAACTCCTATGTGTATGTATTGAGTATGCTAGATTACAATATCAAGAGAAAGACTAGAATGATGCGCCTTGTGCTCTTGATTCCCCCTCTTCTTCCTTCTACGATGATTCTGCCTTTTATAGTACTCGGAGTGTGCTGCTGTTCTTTCAGTCCAAAGGGCACCTTAATACTCCAGATTATGGAGCCATTACTAGAGATTATTATGGGAGTAGTAACGTTTCCACGTTGCGAGGCAATTATCACCATGACAAGGAGTTGATTCGTGCCATTATTCCAGAGAATAACAGCGTAGTTTACTGCCCATATCTTTAAATATGGTACAGAAGATTCCCTAGTCAATTAGGCCCACACGTCTGTAAGCCACATCGACTAGAGACTGGTCGTAGAAGAGCTTACAACTAGGTGGTGGTTATAGAATAGCTTACGACCATAAACTGATCGTAGAAGAGCTTACGATCAAGACATAGTCGTAGAAAGAGTTACGACTATGCGGTAGTCGTAGAAGGACTTACGACTATGGGGTGGTCGTAGAAGAACTTACGACCTCCAGCTTCTCCCTTATGAATATTAAGGGGTATACTCAAGGACCATATGACGTCATTATTATCCATAATATGAATTACAGATAAATAATTAAATGAGGATTATTATATCCTCGTCAGTAGAAAACCCTCCGTTTCTCATTTTTGAGTTTTTGGAGCTAAGTGTTTCATTCTACAGGAAACCTAGATAAATTTGAGTCAAGAACTTCTGATGGTTTAATTTTGGGTTATACTGCACATTCGAGGGGTTTTTGGGTTTTTAATGTTGAGACTAACGTTGTCCAGGAGACATGGATGAGACTAGCCCTGGAGCTAGATTAAACGTTTTAGGTGATACACAGGGGACGGAGAGCCTCTTTGTAGAGAAAGATGATGATGAAGTCGATAATGCTCTTCCACCTGTTGCTGATGCTCCTGTCCATGCTCCAGAACCTGCTTCGACTACTTCACCTTTAGTTGAGGCTCCTGCTGCATCTTCATCATCAATAGTACCTACGGAGGTCGAAGAGATGCTATCTCCCCCAAGCGCTCCACTTCACATTCAGAGGCATCATCCTCCGGATCAGATCATTGGTCATCTTCATGAGTGAGTCACTCGCTCTAGGTATCATGATCCGAGTCTCTACTCCTATTTTGCATTTGTTGCTTCTTTCGAACCCCGTGATATATCACATGCTTTATCTGATTCTAGCTGGGTTAATGCCATGCATGAGGAGTTAGAGAACTTTGAGAGGAACAAGGTTTGGAACCTAGTAGAACCTCCTAGTGGTCATAATGTGATAGGAACCCGTTGGGTGTTCAAAAACAAACAAAGTGAGGATGGTTCTATGGTTAGAAACAAGGCTAGATTGATAGATCAGGGTTTTAGCCAAGTTGAGGTGTTAGACTTTGATGAAACATTTGCTCCTGTTGCTAGATTATAAGCCATTCGTATTCTGTTTGTATTTGCTGCATCTAAGGGCTTTAGACTGCACCAGATAGATGTCAAGAGTGCATTTATGAATGGTTACATAGAGTAGGAAGTGTATGTTAGGCAACCCCCAGGCTTTGAGAATCCCAAGCATCCACATCATGTTTTCAAGCTATCTAAAGCCTTGTATGGTCTAAGGCAAGCCCCTAAAGCCTGGTATGATAGACTTAAGATCTTCTTGCTTAAGAATAATTTTGAGATGGGTAAGGTAGACAAGATTCTATTTGTTCTTAGGCATGGCAATGACTTCTTACTTGTTGAGATTTACGTAGATGATATTATCTTCGGTGGTTCTTCTCATGCTCTTGTTTCTAGTTTTTCTGAGACCATGTCTAGGGAATTTGAGATGAGTATGATGGAAGAACTCAACTACTTTCTGGGGCTTAAAATCAAGCAATGGAAGGAAGGGATCTTCATCCATTAGACAAAGTACACCAAGGATCTGCAAAAGCGCTTCGAGATGGGTGACTGCAAGCCGATCGCTACTCCCATGGCGACTTCAACTGTTTTGGATCCAGATAAGGAAGGCGAATCCATGGATCAACGCGAGTACCACAGCATGATCGGCTCCCTCCTTTACTTGATGGCCTCAAGACCGGACATCCACTTCGCGGTCTGCCTTTGTGCGAGGTTTCAGGCGTCTTCGAGGACTTCCCATCGCTAAGCCGTCAAGCTCATTTTTAGGTACCTTCACTTTACCCTCCAGTATAGCATTTGGTATTCCTGCTCTTTTTCCTTGTCCATTCGAGGGTTTTCTGATTCTGATTTTGCGGGCTGTCGGCTAGATAGAAAGAGTACCTCAGACACTTGTCACTTCTTAGGCACTTCTCTTGTCTCTTGGTCGTCTAGGAAGCAGTCCTCTGTTGCACAATCCAGTGCAGAAGCTGAGTATATAGCTACCGCTAGTTGCTGTAGTCAGATTCTGTGGATGGTGTCCATCCTTAAGGACTTTGGGGTTAACTTTTGCTAGTATTCCTCTTCTTTGTGATAACACTTCTGCCATTAATATTGCTAAGAACCCTATGCAACATTGTAGGACCAAGCACATTGACATTCGCTATCACCTCCTTAGAGACCATGTAGAGAAGGGTGATATTGTGCTATATTTTGTGGAGTCCGAGGCTCAGTTAGCTGATATCCTCACCAAACCTTTAGACCCAACTAGGTTTGTCACCTTGAGGAGTGAGTTAGGGATAATTTATCCCTATGGGTTGGTTTGAGGGGGAGTTGGTTCTCATCTGATCTTTCCTTGATATTCTTTTGAACTTGCTGATATTTTTGATCTTTTTAGGCTTTTAAGTTTTTCTTGTATCTTATTGTATCATATTGCATTCATATAAAAATGACAAAAAAGATGCATTGTAATATAAGCTTTACTACTTGTCTTTTAAATTCATGAAGCTTTGCTTATTACACTTTTGAGTGTTAGTGTCTCACTTTTTACTCAGTTCCATGTCTTGTTCTTTGACTTGCTAGAATTATCATGCTTTTACATGTGTAGCTAAGTCTTTGCTAAATGAGCTAGAACTTTAAGACAACTTGAACTAAAAATTGCAATTTATGGATCTTTTAGCTAGTTGCGCAATTAGTAATCCTTTCATGACATTGGCCCTGTCAAAATTGCTTTGTTAGCTCTTGAATGTAGGATTGAACATCTTTTGAGCTTTTTGTTCCTGTGTGAATCTAAAATTGCTCTTGTACAAAATGGAAAATCAAATTTCAGGATTCTCATGTGGTTAAATTGTGCCAAACTATTCTCACGAGACTACATGTCAAAGACATGAACTTGGAGATAGTTTGATGATCTAGACAATCTTATGGTGATATATAAACCTCAAGATTTGTCGCCCTGGTTGAAGCTTAGGAAGAGTTTGTGGATGGCTCCTAGTCCAGGATCTTCTTCACTAAGATAGACCTTTAATCAACTTTAATATTCATTGCAAATGAAAAACTATTGTAAAAATTGGGTGATCGAGGTATTTTGAGCAAAATGATTCAATTTGGGACTTTTTGTCTCTAGGATGGCCATTGTTAGCTTTTTGATCTCATATTGACATTCTGACATGGCCATTATTACTTTAGGATCCTTGTTGATAAACTTGCTAAATTTGAAGCTTTGCTTAAATTGTTACGATTCATCGTTTTATCTTGAGCCTTCTAGCTTAGCTTTGATATATATATATATATATATATATATATATATATATATATATATATATATATATATCTTAACATGATCTTGCTAGCTCTTTTAGGCTTGATATGTATTGAGTAATAGTAGAAATGCTAGCATGTTCTTTTGGGTAATCTTCAAAGCTTCTTGTACTAAAATTTGAAAAATATAAAAAATGAAACCACTCCATTGCATTTCATGCATGCTCTTTGTTATGATTTTTTTTATTTCTGCATTTGTCATCTCTAGATGAAAGGAAGGCGTGATTCCTTGATGAATCTATTGTGAAAGGGGTAGAAGATGTATCAAAAATGTTAAAAAGGGGGAGCTATTTGGAGAAAAAGGGAGAAAATAGAATTTTCTGAAAAATGGTGATCATAGTGAGGGGGAGTATTTAATTTGCATTCTTATGATCTTATTGCCATTTCTGAACTTGAATTGCAATTATTTTAACCTTACAATGATCAAAGGTCAAATTGAACAATTGTTCTTTCATTTGGACCTTAAGTGAGATTTTTTACTCTTCTCTGGAAATTGAAGCTTTCTTTCCTTCTTTTACTCGATTTCACTTGTTTATGCTAATCTGAAGCCAACTTGGTCATCTCCATTGCTTTCTCTTACTTTTGGACCAAGTTGTTCCTTTGCGCGAAAACGTTGAGGATTTTTATTTTCAAACCTCAAACTTACATTTTCGATAAATTACCAATGTGTTCATTAAGGGGGAGATTATGGATATCATGGAGATATGCTCACGATCTTAGGATGATGATACAATTGGCAATGGCGTTGAAGGTTTGTCGAATCACGCCTTTTCGGCGAAGTTCAAACTGCTGTCAGGCAAGTGGACCCATCTTTGAAAGCTGCTTGGATTGAATAGATATTGAGGTTTGATGTTTACAGTCACTCCATCTTGGAGGACAAAACTCAATACATGAGCACACAATCAATCAATCCCTAGAACCCTAACTCTCCTCTTTCTCTCAATGAAGTGCTTTAGGGCTGCTAGACAGCACTCCCTTCTATTTATACGAGAGGCTTAGCATCTAGGGAATATTCCAACCGGGCACCCGTTAAGCCCAGACACAAACGGGTTTATCACACGCACGTATCTCAAAGCGTCGTCTTCATCTTTCCTTGACCTAAACCACTTTTCTTTGCATTACCTTGCACTGCGGTTTAGCTAAGAGGTCATCAAGGTGGTATTTGTGTGAAAGTACCAAAATACCCCTTCTCGACCCTTCTCCATAGACCGAGTCCAATTTTGGTGAAGCAATCGCCTGCTTCGCCACGTGTAGGTTGATCGACGGCTCTCATCATGTCGGCAAGTCTCTCCCGTCCGACTCCCGCCGAAACCACCAAGGCACTTGCACCGACCCCCACGCCGCTTGATCCAACCAGTCGCATCGAACTACTCGTTCGATCACCCTTGTCCATTCTACGCCACGCTTGAGTCTCCTGACTTCACTCAGCATCCTTCACCGTTCTGGACCTTAGCTCTCCAAGCTTTGTCCCGATCACCCTTGTTGTTGACCGTCGTTGACCTGCAAGCCACCTGCAAAGCAATAGACCAAGCAATCGTCTCTGGGAACAAGTTCTTCACAACTTGACCCACATTAGCCATAAACATGCAATATGCAACTCATATGCAATGACAAATAAGAATATGACCTATCCCAAACTTAATTCTCTGAAAGAACCAACATTCAGTGCACAAGCGGTAGTATTGCCAAGTAATTCGGTATATCAAGAACGCTGTTATGTAATACCGCTTTAACACAAGGGTCATACCGCCATCAGAGAATTCCCAAAATCCTCGAAAAACATGCTCTCTGGAACTTCCATACCGCAACTCTACTGTCATACCGAAGTGCGGTATTACCGCCACATAAAATGCGGTCATACCGCTTCTCCAAGAAATCCAAACACAAATTACACTCGTTCTGGAAAAAAGCAACCACCATCTAAAAAACGGTGTTACCGCAATCCGGTAGTACCGCCAATACTTGCGGTCATACCGCAATGCGGTAATACCGCTATCTACACGTCAGTACTAACGAATTACCTGACACTTTGCTGAAACTTTCTGAAAAACAGGAAATCCAACAAACCTTCAACCGAATTGCCAATTGTAACATCACCTAAGAACATGAGCATATCCTCATGATATCCACAATCTCCTCCTTGATGAACACATTGGTAATTTCCCAAAAATGAATGTTTTGAAGTTTGAAAGAAAAGATATCAGTTTTTCGCACAAAGGCACAACTTGGTCCTAAGAGCAAGTGAATGTAGTGACAGTGACCAAATTGGCTTCAGAAAGGATTCAGCAAGTGAGATAAGGAGACTCCAAATCAAACTCTAAACTCTAAAACACCATTCATTTTTACCAAGTTTTCTCCCCCTTTGACAATGGAGTTATCAAGTTGCATGAAGAAAGATAGAGCATGAAAGACATGGAATGGCTGCAGTTTTTCAATTTTTCAGTTTTTTTTAAATTTTTAGCAAAAGGAGCCATGAAGATTATCCATGAGGATTGTATAAGTATTACACCAAGCCATATTATATGAAGAAGCTATTTTCTATCATGGCAAAACGTGTACAGCAAAGCTAAGGCCAAAATAGCAATAATATGAAATTAAATGAATTGGTAACATGACAAGGTGCTCAAGATCATAGTTTAATTAAAGGTATCCAAAAATGAGTCAAGCCATGTCTATAAGCAAAATGGAGCTCAGAAACTAGAAAATGAATCAATTTTGAGTGCTATGAGTTTAATGATGAATCAAGTTGTTCAAGCATTTGGAATTTAGCATATTGAGCATTTTGCTGAAAATTTTTGGTTTTATCTTAGTAAAGCAAGTCCTGAACTAGGAGCCATCCACAACTGCCTCCTAAGCTTCAACCAATTGACAATTTGTTTTCTTAGCATTGTGCTAGATCTCAAGCCTTGCCGTGACTATCCCAAATAAGAAGCTTCAGAGAGTGGTCTAGGTCATCCAAAACACCCCCTGAGTTCATGCCTAGTGCAATGGCAAGCCGTCTCATGAGAAAGAATTGGTGAGATCAATTTTTTCGCACAGAAAAACTCATTTTTCATTTGCTTGACTTAAGAACTATCATAGCTCAATTTAAAACTCAAAGTAAGTTCAAGACTCAATTTAGCCTATATGACATGGCATGAATCATGAGAGGATCACTATGGTAAAACTAGTCACAAGATCCAACAAGTCATGTTTTGATTCAATTTTCTCACAAATAATAAAGCTAGCATGACAAAAGCTAAGCTATACATGAAAAGCCATAAAAGAAATCTAACAACCTAGCACAAGACATGGCAAGGTATAAAGTATGAAATCAAGTCATACAAGGATAATAATCAAAGCTCCATGAAATTATATTACAATGCAAGTTGCTAAGTTTAAAATGCATTATAGTACAATGAATGCAAAAAGAGCAAACTCCCCCTCAAAACAGGCCAAGAGGACTAATAACCCCCAACTATCCCCATAAAGAAGCAAAACGAGAAGAATCAAGAGTTTTAGTGAAAATATCTGCATCCTGCTGCTCGGACTCTACAAAGAGAAGCACAACATCACCCTTCTCAACATGGTCTCTAAGAAAATAATATCGAATGTCAATGTGTTTGGTCCTAGAGTGTTGCATAGGGTTTTTGGCAATATTTATGGCACTAGTGTTGTCACAGAAGAGAGGAACACTATCCAAAGATAACCCATAGTCCAGCAGAGTAGACAAGATCCAGAGAACCTGAGAGCAACTACTGGCTGCAGCTACATACTCGGCCTCGGCAGTGGACTGTGCAATAAAAGACTGTTTCCTTGATGACCAAGAGATAAGAGATGTGCCTAAGAAATGACAAGTGCCAGAAGTACTCTTCCTATCCACTCTACACTCCACAAAATCAGCATCAGAAAAAGCCCTAATAGAGAGAGCAGAATCAGAAGAATACCAAAGTCCAAAGTCAAGAGTGTCTTGGAGGTTCCTGAAAATGCGATGCACTACTTGACGATGAGAGGCACGAGGGGAAGCCTGAAATCGAGTGCACAAACACACAACGAATTGTATGTACGGCCTCGACGCCGTGAGGTAGAGGAGAGAGCTAATCATGCTGTGGTACTCCTTCTGGTCCACGGGCTCTCCATCCTTATCAGGGTCCAGCACGATGGATGTGGCAATGAGAGTAGACATTGGCCTACTGCTTCCCATGTCGAAGCGCCGAAGAAGGTCCTTTGTGTATTTGCTTTGATGAATGAAGGTGCCTTTTTTCAGTTGCTTGACTTGAAGACCAAGGAAGAAGGTTAGTTTGCTCATCTGAAAATTTGGACACCAAACCATGAGAAGAACCACCGAATATGATATCATCCATATAAATCTAAACCAGTAAGAAATCACTGCCATGCCTGAGAGTGAATAAGGTTTTATCTACCATTCCCATTTTGAAATCATTTTTAAGCAAGAAACTCTTAAGCCTATCATACCAAGCTCTAGGGGCTTGCTTCAATCCATACAAGGCTTTGGAGAGCTTAAACACATGGTTTGGGAATTTGGGATTTTCAAAACCAGTGGGTTGCTTGACAAAGACCACTTCTTCTATGAAGCCATTAAGGAAAGCACTCTTGACATCCATTAGAAAGAGCTTAAAGCCCTTAGATGCCGCGAATGCTAACAAAATGCGAATGGCTTCTAATCTAGTTATAGGAGCAAAGATTTCTTCAAAGTCTAAGCCTTCTACCTACGAATAACCTTGAGCTACAAGCCTAGCCTTATTGCGAACTACCAACCCATCCTCACTTTGCTTATTTTTGAAAACCCATTTTGTTCCAATTACATTATGATTAGGTGGGAGTTCAACTAAGGTCTAGACTTTGTTTCTTTCAAAATTTTCAAGCTCTTCATGCATGGCATTGACCCAAGAGGAATTAGATAAAGCATGGGTGACATCTCAGGGTTCAAAAGACGCGACAAAAGCAGAATGTGCATGAGAATCTAAAGAGGTAAACCTAGAGCGAGTGACTCGCTCATTAAGATCCCCAATCATCTGCTCAGATGGATGTTGTCACTGAATGTAAAGAGGAGGTCCTGGTGCAGAAGTGGTCTCTACCTCATGGACTATAGAGGTAGGAGCAGAGCCACTCAGGTTGTCGGTGAAAGTGGGAGGAGGCTGCTATCAGAAGCTAGAGAAGTAGAAGCAGGCTCTCCAACCACCTCAAAAGTGACTAGAGGATGGATTGGGTCCTCATCCTCAGAGTCGTCGTCGACGAAGATGCTTTTATAAACCTATGTACCTGCATCATCGGGTCTAATACCAGGACTAGCCTCATCAAAAGTGACTTCGCAAGTCTCAACAGTTTTGTTAGTATCCAAATTAAACACACGATAGCCACGAGAATGAGTAGGATATCCAAGAAAAATGCCATCAGAACATCTTGATTCAAATTTATCCAAGTTGCCATGTTTAAGAATGAAGCACTTGCAACCAAAAATCTTGAAATGAGAGACTTTAGGCCTATGACCAAATCTAAGCTCAAAAGAAGTCTTGCCTATGACAGATCTCAAGAACACCCTATTGGATACATAGCAAGCAGTAGAGATCGCCTCAGCCCAAAATCTCTTAGGAGTGCTATGCTCATCTAGCATGGTCCTGGCCATCTCTACAAGGGTCCTGTTCTTCCTCTGTACAACACCATTCTGCTGGGGAACTCTAGGTGAAGAGAACAAGTGCTCAAGTTCCCTATCAGCGCAGAAAGTGGCAAAGGAAGAGTTCTTGAATTCTATCCCATTGTCACTCCTAATGGCTCTCAAAGCTCCAAGAAGATCAACAGCTAGTCTAAGGACCAATTATCTAAAATAGCCAAAAGCATCGTCCTTAGAAACCAGAAAATAAACCCATGAATACCTAGAGAAGTCATCCACAATTACAAGCACATACCATTTCCATGTCCATCATTCATCACTAAGGTAAGAGGTGGATGAGAAGTAGAAACCATCTTACCATGTCTACAGGGAGTGCACACAAGGTCTCTAACAGGCTTAAGCTTAGGAAAACCTCTAATCAAATCCTTGCAACTGACTCTAGTCAAATGGTCAAAGCCTATGTGTCCAAGTCTACGATGCCTCAAAACTAGATCATGACAAACAGAAGCCACAAGACATCTAGGACTTGAAGTACAAGAGACACTGAAATTAGCACAAAAAATCCTCTCAAACCTAGTAATCCCAAAGACATTCTCACCCGAGGAGTTTAGAACTCTACACTCACCACTCTTAAACCTCACCTCCAGACCCTCATCAAGAAGCTGAGAAATAGATAGCAAATTATACCTCAGCTTACTTACCAAAGCGACGTCCTTAAGCATGAACTTGTTGTTGACGCACACTGTGCCCTTGGCTGTCACGGTCCCAGTAGAAGCATCCCCAAATATGATCAATTCATTGTCGGATGCACGTGTGAGGGAGGAGAAACATCTAGAATCTCCAGTCATGTGTCGAAAACACCCGGAATCAACAAGCCATATGTCCTCCTTCCTTGCACGACGGACCTCTGAGCATTTAGCAGAAACATCTGCCTCAAGATCAAGTTAGTGATAAAAGACTTGGGAATCCAAGATCGAGTCACACGATGTTTAGGCAGAGCAGTAGAAGCAGCAATAAAATGGTTAGAGGAATAATCATAAGAATGCACACGAGAACCACCTAGACCTCTCCGAATCGACCTACCAAAAGGTCGGTACTCCCCCTGTCTAGATGCTACCCGTGGTCTCTTCTCATGATATCCTAACCCAAAATGCTACCTAGAGCCACCAAAGGAGTCAAAGAAGTCATCTACAAACCTAGGCTTATGTCTAGTAGGAACGACAGGCTACCTGGCTTTAGAGACTATAGCAGGTGAAGGAACTCCTCTAATGGACCTCAAAGCACTTATCCTCTCCTTCCTCTCGATCTTGGCTCTACAGAAGCAGAACTCAACGATGTGGCCATCGTTCTTACAGAAGGTGCAATGGTACTTGACCTTTTGAGAGGTCAGACCTGTTGAAGTAGAAGCACCTGTCTTGCTAGAAGGGGTTTGGGCAAAACCTGCAGATCTAAAAACTACCTTAGATGGCTCAGGAGGTTCTACCCTCAAACATACCACTCTCAACATCTCTCACAACCTTAGGTGGATGATTCTTGGAATGCTCTAGGGAATTAAATCCTAGACTACTTTTCTTCACACTCACCTTAGATTGGTCGAGGATCATGTTGAGGTTCTTCTTCCCACTAGAAAATCTCTCAAGGGTCTTTTTGAGGTAATCATTCTCTTTGGCTAGATCCTTACATGAGGCACGCTTATTTGACTCGATTGTCCTAGCAAGTTTTTCTTTAACAAGAGCTACCTCAACCTTTAAAGCCTCATAAGACACACAAGAAGCATTCTCAATCCTACTCACTTGCTCTTTGAATTTGACTCTAAACGCCTCTTGTATCTCATCTAAATTTGTCCCAACTTCAGCACAAAAAGTACAAGAAGCAGAATCAACAACTTTCTTGGATGCAATCATGGACATGGATTGTTCAATTTTAGCTTTCTCCTCTAGAGTCTTGTTTAGAGCTTCATTTTCTATTGTGAGTTTAAGGCAATTTTCACGTGAAGCAGATTTAGAATGAAGAACCATTTCAGTCATTTCTTTCATTTTAATCTTATTATCCTCACAATGAGAGCAAGTGTGACTAGCATCAAATTTCAGCAATTCTTTTGTAGCGCTATCCAATTTTAATTGAAGCAAAGCACAATTTGAGCAATGTAAAGGAATAGCATCTACAGCAATCATATCTAGAGCAACAGCATTCATGCACATAGGGCTAGACTTGAGAGATTGTAGTTCATCAAGAGCATCTTTAAGTTGATTCGCAATAGAAGAATGAGCAGATTCCAGATTGGTCAATTCATTATGCAAGCTAGATCAAGAATCACAAACATCAACAGGATTAATGGATTTGAGCCTAACAACTTCTAGGTTCAAGTTATCAATCATGGTATCCTGTCTCTTAATCATTTTAGGTTGCTTCTTCAGTTTTTGTTCAGCAACGACCAAAGCATGTTTCATATCATTGAGTGAGGGACATACCTCATCGGGATCGCTAAAAGGGTCGTCATCGTTGGAGGAGTCGACGTCGTGCAAGTCCTTGGCCATGAAGCACATGCTAGTGAAATCCTAGGCCTTCTTCTTGCTGTGAGAATCATCGTCGTCGTCCTCCGTCCCCGAGTCCACATCGCTCATATCAACACTCTCAAGAGCGGCAAGGACCCGGCTGACGAACTTGCGATAGTTGGGCTTCATGGCTTTTGCATCCTTAGCTTGAGGACGCCTCCGAGAGTCCTTCTCCATCTTGCCCTTCAGCTTGGGGCACTTGGACCGAATGTGGTTTGGCTCACCACACTCAAAACAAGTGACAGGGCCACCTCTCCTTCTGTTCCTCACCTTGTTGTAGACTCTCGAGAATTTTGTGGATGGGAGGGCTAAATCATTCTCAAGTAGCTTCTCTAGCTGCTCATCACTCAAAGAGTGCAAAGAGGATAATGAAAAACCAGATGAGCCAAAATCCAAAGAATCAGAAGAGCTACCCTTAGATAGGTCGACCACAAAAGCCACCGACTCTGTCTTGGGGAGACGCGAGATGAAGTCAATCTCATGCGTCTTCAACCTCGAGTAGAGCTTATCCATGGTAAGCTCACTCATGACAGTGTTGTCATTGATGGAAGTGATTTTCATCCCCCAGACCTTCATATCAAGAGCACCCAAGAGCTGATGTGCATTTTCAGATTCAGTGAATACAAGATCCACAACACGTAAATCATGAAGGATTTTGGAGAACCTTCCCCACAGCTCATCCAAAGATTCACCAGGCCTTTGTTCGATCTTTGAGTATTGTTTCTTGAGTTAGTTCTGTCTCACTTCCTTGATCGCAGCAGAGCCCTCGTGGTAGTCACAGAGGGTCTTCTAGATCTCATAAGAGACTTCAAATGAGCAACACGCTCAAACTCAGATCGACTAAGCCCTTGAATTAGAAAGTTTCGAGCTTTGCTATTAGCCTCAACATCTGGAGTGATCACATCATCATTGGCTGGCACAACATAGGGATTTTTGACCTTAAGCCAAATTGCATGCCCTTGAGCCTCGATGTAGGCATGCATGCGAGCCTTCCAGTAAGCAAAATCAACTCCATCAAAAACAGGTGGTTTGGTTGAATACTTGTCAGTCGCCATGGCTCCAAAGACCGGTTAAGATCTATGAGAAGAGCTAACCGGGCTCTGATACCAATTGTAGGACCGGAAAGGCGACTAGAGGGGGGTGAATAGGAGCACAAATAATTTTTGCTAACCCCTCAAAGAACTGCAACAGAAATCACATGGTTGCTCTGTGAAACTCTAGGAATCAGTATGACCACCAGGTAAACTGTGGTATGACCGCACTTTGGTATTACCGCTAGTCAGAGGTGGTATTACCGACTGTCCTGGTGTTCCTTTCCGACAGTAGAGAACCAAACCTAAAAATTGCTCAACTTGTGATTTTTCCAACGAAACCCTATCAAACTTGAAACATAACCTCTAGAGGAGATCAGGAACCTATTCCAATCATCTATTCAACAGATCCGCGACAAAGTTCTAACCTTTTTCAGATTTGATGAAGAAAGACTCAAAACCGAGTCAAAAACTCAAATATGATCCAAGCCTTGCTCGTGGGTTATGGATGATCAAGATGACCTTAAATGGACTCCCACAAGTCACAGCAAGCAAGATCAACAGAAGGATTCAAGAGAAAAGCAGTGGATCATCAAAAGCATCAAAACAGGATCCAAGAACAGAGAACAAGAATGGAAAGGACTCATCTTTGAAAGCTGCTTGGATTGAATAGAGATTGAGGTTTGATGTTTACAACCACTCTATCTTGGAGGATAAAACTCAATACATGAGCACACAATCAATCAATCCCTACAACCCTAACTCTCCTCTTCCTCTCTAAAACCCTAAAACCAACTAGGGTTTCTCTCAATGAAGTGCTTCAAGGCTACTGGACAACACTCCCTTCTATTTATACCAGAGGCTTAGCATCTAGGGAATATTCCAACCAGGCACCTGTTAAGCCCACACACAAACGGGTTTATCACACGCACGCATTTCAAAGCGTTGTCTTTATCTTTCCTTGACCTAAACCACTTTTCTTTGCATTACCTTGCGCCGCGGTTTAGCCAAGAGGTCATCAAGGCGGTATTTAGGTGAAAGTACCAAAATACCCCTCGTTTTCGAAAAGAGCAACCGCCATCTAGAAAACGGTGTTACCGCAATCCGATAGTACCGCCAATACTTGCGGTCATACCGCTATCTACACGTCGGTGCTACCGAATTACGTGACGCTTTGCTAAAACTTTCTGAAAAACAGGAAATCCAACAAACCTTCAACCAAATTGCCAATTGTAACATCACCTAAGATCATGAGCATATCCTCATGATATCCACATTGACATCCTAAAAAAGGTATGTCTCAAGTTTCGTTAGGGAGGTAATTTCGCTTGAGGTGTAAAAACAGACCTGACTTCCTCGAGTAGAGAAATTTAAGAGTCCCAATCGATTACCTTACCCTTGTCTGTTGGAGTAGTTCCCAAAGCGTTGGCAACCGCTGGGGTAGCCACGTCTTTTGGACTTCGGGTGTGCGGTTATAAATCTTCACCGTGGGTGAGGATAAGGTCCTTTACCTTCCCCCAAATTGTTCTTGCTGTTCGAACTCCCGAGTTCTCCGCCGCCGACCAAATCAATCTTTCTTCTTCAATCTTTCCACATCCAAATCTTCGACTTTTGGGAGAAATGGCCGGAGCCGCTTCCCAGTGGGCCGAATCGGAGATGGATGCGACCAGAATCCAGGCTTTGGTCGACTCCGAGAAGATTTCGAACATGGAATTCGTGCAGTGGATTGAGGCCATCGGGCAACATTGGCCGTCGGAGGAGATTAGGCAAATCCCCGTTTTCCAAGCATTTTGTGAGTGTGGTCTTCGATTACCCGCTCATCCTTTTCTCACATTGGTACTCGAATATTTCCTAGTAGAGTTGGTGAACCTTGTCCCCAATTCTATCACCATGTTGGGGGTGTTTGTGTACCTGTGTGAGGCCTACCTGGGAATTCTGGCTGATCTAGAGTTGTTCCGGTATTACTACGGAATGACCCGATTAAGCGGAATCGCCGGTAGTTGTAGTCTGAAACTCCACGACGGGAAGTCGAGGGAGTACATTTAGATGTTTACCCGATCGTCGTGGCTGGGGTGGAAGAAGAGGTGGTTCTATTGGGAGATCACCAATGAGGACAGCCTCACTTTCGCCTGGAAGCCTGCCGAGAAGGTTTTCGCTTGGGATTCGATTCTCAAGGATCTTGGCCAGATCGCCCCTTTCATTCAAGCTATTGCAGACTTGAAGGAAGAGGGGCTTATTGGATGGCATGTGGTGAAGGATTTCATCACGCACCGCATCAGCCCTTTGAAGAAGAGGGCTCATTAGATGTAGAGGTACTCGGGCCCGATGGACTTGACGAGGGACTACGCGGAGGCTAGGTAAACCTTGAGCTTTAGCCTTCTTTCTGTTAGTTTTAAATTAGGCTTACTGATGGTTCTCTTATCCCTGCAGACCTCTCACTAGAGGAGATTGACGCTCGGGTCAAGCTCATCTGTGAGAAGACCCCAGCCCATGTTGTGGCGCCTCCAATTCTGGCTGACTTGTCTCGAGAGGACAAGGTGGAGCGCCTAAAGGTAATCAAGAGTCGATTTCGTCTTTTGGACTTTGTAGTCATAGAAGAACTTATGACTGGGTACTGATCATAGGAAGGCTTACGATCAGGTTCTGGTCGTAGAAAAACTTGCGACCAGGGGGTTGTCGTAGAAAGGCTTACGACATGGTGAGAGTTATAGAATAACTTACAACGACTTTATAATATCTCTCTTTCTGATTTCTACAAAAAGTAGGCAAGGAGGACTGTCAGGACGAAGAAGAAGTCGAACTGATGGTCATTGGTGCGGCCGTAGAGCAGTTTGTTTCTCCCCCGGCTAAGAGACGCCGGCTTGTTAAGGCCGTCGACAAGGGAGGCTCGAGCTCAAGCCCTGCTGTTGGGCAAGCAGATGCTCCTCAGACCAGGGGGAGGAGGCTCGCGCAAGCTGTTGATGAGGGCAGTGTATGCTCGAGCTCCGCTACTCCGTCTGGACCTTTGGCTAATCTTGCCGCAGAAATAATTGCTGCAGAGGAAGCAATCGTGCAGGAATACCTGAAGCATTCAAACCCAAGGCTCCCAAGACCAAGGTACCATTCTATTATGACAGTAAAACCTTTGCAGTTTCTACCTCTCGTGGCTTTATCAAGCGATTTGAAAAGGAGAACTGGAAGAGTTTCATGTCTTTTGTGAAGGAAATCGCTTTCGCCAAGCGGTGCGTGGTCGAGGACGATGCATTGTTGAGGTGGTCGAGACAGGTCTCGGCCAACCAGAGAGCCAAGACGCTCAAGGAGCAATGGTGCTCGATCAAGCTCCACGATCAGACGTGGTCGTGACTATTCCTCAACTTGAGTCTCGACCAGACGTGGTTGAGAAAAAGTCGAAGAAACCTTCCTTAGGCAGGGTTGTTTCTAAACTTAAGATCAAATCCGACACTCGGAGGTACATAAAAGAGATAAAAGTGTAAGAACAACATTTACCTTTTGCTTTTTACCACCTGATCATGTTTTCCCTTTTTATGATCTTACTTTGGCTCCTTTTATCATTAAGGATGTTCCTACCAAGGAACCCACTACAGTTTCTTCGGCAGGCGAAGGAACAACAGTGGCGGTGGTCGAAAGATCGTCCACCGTCCGAGTGACCGAAGATGCCGTTGCAGCTGGCTTGGCTACGACTATTAGAGCGGTTGTAGGGCCAGAAGCGGCTGCGACCACGGGAGTGGTCGTAGAAATAGAAGCGGCTACGAACACTGGGGCGGTCGTAGAAATAGGGGTAAAGACGGTAGCGGCGGAGACATCCGACCATGGGGGTGAAACATCTATTCACTGCGCTGGGAAGGAAGTTACTGCGGATGATCGTCCTAGCTTCCAAGGCCAAGCTACTGGTGTCGCTACCCCCGAAAGAGAAGAAGAGTTCGAGCTCTTTGACCACACCTTTGGGTTCTTCGCTCCTGCCACCGTTGTGGGCTCCCGTGTGTTCAGATCTCGTGATCGCGTCCCTCACCCTAAGGATATTCCCAATAGAGGGGTTGTTTTCAATGATAAATGTCTCGAAAGGGTATGGTGGAATCGAGTCGATGAGATTGATGAACTGAGGGACCCCACGAGGGTGGTGTCTTCATTTGCTCGGACAACCATGAATGTAAGTAGCTGAAATTTGGTATTTACATCTATGCCTTTTCATGTTTCTCATTGCCTTTCTTTGTGCAGAACACATTGGAGCAAATTGTTAGTATTGCCAAATATAACAGGCAACTTGTCCAGCTACGACAAGACAAAGCGCTACTCTGCGAGCAGACAGAGAGGTGGTAAGTAACTGCTTTTCATAGCCTTTTATGTTTTGACTACTTACACAGCACTTGCGGGGTTTGTCGTAGAAGATCTTACAACTAGGTACTAGTCATAGGAGGACTTATGAGCAGGGTATTGTCGTAGAAAAACTTACCATGAGGAATTGGTCGTAGAAGAACTTACGACCAGGTTCTTTGCTGATGTCTACCCTTTTCTTTTGCAGGTTTAAGAGTGACGAGAAGACCTTAGCTGATTCTCTCAACTATAAAAGAGCCGAGACGAAGAAGCTAAGAGAGGAGATTGAAGACCTCCGGAAGAACCTTCAGGAGGCAAACTCTGCAAACCAAAAGTTGCAGGGACGACTAAGCGGTAAGTGTTGAACTTAAGACCACCTTCGACCTCATTTTCTTTTTCTGAATCTCATTCTCTTTCAGACAAAGACCAAGAGGTCCAAATGTGGGAGCAACATTACCTTAAGGACACCGCCGCCCACGCTGAAGAAGTCAAGAAGTTAGATTCTCAACTAGTTGGTAAGCAAATCTTTACCAGCAATTGGTTGTGTTTTCCTCTTGAGGTCATTTTATTTGACTGACCTTATTCTTTTCAGAACAAGTAGTACAAGTAAAACGACTTCGCGAGGCTTCGACTCACAATCAGGAGGAAATGAAGGCTTTGAAGATCAATCTTCAAGACAATATTTCACTCCTGAATAATGTACTTGGTGGGCTTTATGCTGAGGGGATTACTCCTCATGACGACACGTTGTCTGCCCAATCGAGTGCCATTGGTGAACAATTCGGAACTTTGCAAGAGTTGGTGACTACGCTGAGAGCTAACCAATTCGACTCGATAAAGGATGTGATCCAAGAGAGAATAAGATTTGTCTTAGCAAAACTTAAATCTCATGATCCCACCCTTAATCTGCAGCCTGTCCTAGATGACTTCGCCTGCCCTGAAGCAAAAGGTGAGCAGTTAATAGAGACAATGCAACCGATCGCTGAGTTAGTCACGGAGTGTATGCAAATCAGTTCTCCTCCGCTTGAGTAGTCTGTACCAGATTCCTGTAAAGACAAATTTTTTGTTGATGTTGATATATAATCCTTCCTTCTTCCTGAAAATCATCTTGTCGAGTAGTTAGTAACTCATAAGATAATGAATGGAAAAAGAGCAAGACTAAGAATTGAAGTGAAGTTAATAACTTTATCCTAGCCCCCGACTATTTGCTTGGTTTATTTAGATAAACCGAGTAAATAGTGTTTAATGGGTTTTCTGAAAAAGAGAGAGGTTTAGCTAACTTTTAGTTTTTTGATCACGATAATCTTGCACTAGTCGTAAGAGTAGGAATGAGTCGACACTAGGAAGGTCCTTCTAGTGGGAAGGACCACGTGCAGAGAGGACAGGCTTCGACTAGGTGATGTTACTATCTCCGATCAGATTAATCAAATCAAGAACGGTCAACTTGAGTTAGATAAACGTCTGGAGTTCCTTAAAAAATTTGTCCAACTTATCTCGATGCACTCAGTATATTCACTCTGGTAGTAAGAGTTAGAAACAGAATGACGCTAGGAAGTTCCTTCTAGTGGGTAGGACCACGTGCAGAGAGGAAAGTCTTCGACTAGGTGTTGCAACTTCCTCCGACCAGTTAAAACAAACCGAGTTTATCGAAAGTAGTCGAGAAAATTTGGAAAGTGTACTCTCCTTAATTTATTTTTCAAAAAGATGGATGAAGAAATAAACTAAGGTACTAAGAGTTGACTTGACATTATTTCAACCATGTTTTGAACCCAAGTTCTTTCTGTTGGTAAAAAAAGGGGGAACGAGTCGACTCTAGGAAGTTCCTTCTAGTGGGCGGGACCACGTACAGAGAGGAAAGGCTTCGACTAGGTGACGTTACCATCCTTTCGACCAGTGTAAAGATGACCTGGGTACTAGTCGTAGAATGTCTTACGACCAGTACATTATTGTGGAAGAGTGCATGACTTAGTAACTGGTCGAGGGCGGACCTTTGACCAGGGTATGGTTGAAAGAATTGTCAAAGCACTACTCGAAGTAAGACAATAAAGATAGAAAGAACCTGATGCTTTATTGAATGGTTGGTCATTTACATGTAGAATTTGCGTAACTAGTCGATATTCCAAGAATTTGAGAGAATTCGGCCGTCTACCATTGCCAGTCATACCGAGCCTGGTCGCATAACTTTGACCACTGTGTAAGGACCTTCCCACTTGGGGGAAAGCTTGTTCTGATTAGACTGGGATTGAATTTTCCTCAATACCAAGTCACCTACAGCAAGGCTACGAGGTTAGATCTTACGATCGTAGTATTTGCGCAGGGCTTGCTGGTAGACTGTTGAACGGATTAAGGCCGGATTCCTCTTTTCTTCGAGCAAGTTAATGTCATCAGCTCGAAGTTGTTCTTGGGCTGAGTCATTGAAACTCTCAACCCATGTAGACGTAATCTTTAGTTCTGGCGGAAGCATGGCTTTGGCACAAAAAACTAGGAAAAAAGGTGTTTCGCTTGTTGCCCGACTAGCGGTCGTGCGAACTGCCTATAATACTGAGGGTAATTCTTGTACCCAAGCCCCCGAGCGGTTGACAAGCTGGTCGAAGACTCGAGTTTTAATTCCTTGCATTATTTGGCCATTCTCTCGTTTGACTGCCCTATTGCTTTGGGGATGGGCGACAGAGGCGTAACAGAGCTTGGTACCCAACTCGTCGCAAAATTCCTGAAATTTTGCACTCAAAAATTGTTTACCATTATGTGTGATTATTTGACTTGGGACACCAAACCGAGTAATCACGCTTCTCATCATGAACCATTTTACGGCTTCTGTTGTTATCCCAGTCACAGGTTCGGCTTTGATCCGTTTTGTAAACGTATCAATAGTCACAAAAAGGAACTCAAAGCCTCCTAGAGCACTTGGGAACGGTGCTAGGATATCGAGACCCCAGGTCGCAAAAGGCCAAGATAAAGGGATTATTTGTAATGCCTGAGCTGGTTGGTGTATTTGCCTGCTATGAAACTGGCATTGTACATATTTCTTAACCAACTCTTTGACATCGTAGAGGGCTGTTGGCCAGTAAAATCCTTGTCGAAAGGCTTTTCCGACCAACATTCTCAGAGGAAGCATGAGTTCCACAGATGCCCCGTGTATGTCGTGAAGGAGGTTTAGTCCTTCTCTCTCGATGCATCGCATGAGTACCCCTTGAGTACCTCGTTTATAGAGGACTCCTTCGACCAAAGTATACATTTTGGCCTTTGGATAAACGATCTACTTGAGATGCGCCATCGTGCTGGAATCCATCTGAAGATACCTGTAGATGTGATCCATCCAAGTGTCCTCGTAATCTAGAGATGCTGTCTCAATAGGAGATGTCTCTGGTGTGTCCACCAGAGACGGCTTCTGGAGTTGCTCCAAGAAGACCCCTTTTGGCACTTGTGATCGGGAAGAAGCTATCCGAGCAAGCTGGTCTGTATGGAAATTATCCTTTCGAGGGATAAATTGTACCTCGAAACAGAAAAAATGCTTTTCAAGCTTTCGAACCTCCGATAAGTACCAAAACATGGTCAGATTAGAGCACTGGTACTCTTTTCCGATTTGATTCACGACTAGTTGAGAGTCTACTCTCACGAGTAGTCGTCGAATCGCGAGTGTTTTTGTAGCTCGTATGCCGACTAGTAAACCTTTGTATTCTACCACGTTGTTAGTGGCCTGAATGTTTAACTATATGGAATACTTTAAGGTCTCTCCGTTAGGAGATTCCAGGACCACCCCAGCCCCCGAGCCACTTAAACTAAGTGACCCATCAAAGTACATCGTCCACTTGTCGTGGGTATCGTACTGGGGATCCTGAACAGGTTCAGGATTTCTCCATTCGGCGACAAAGTCTGCCAAGATCTGGGATTAAATGGCCATTTAGGACACGAAATGGAGGTCGAACTCCCGAAGTTCTACTGACCATTTAGACATGTGCCCCGCTGCTTCTCTATTTTGGAGGATCACTCCTAAGGGAAACTCAAACGGCACAATTATCTTGTGCGCCTGAAAATAATGCCTCAGTTTCCTCGAAGACATGCGGAGGGCATAGAGAAGCTTTTGGACCTGAGGGTAACACTCCTTAGGTCCGTGCAAAACTTCTGTAACAGCCTCAGCCCTAATAAACAGTAATAAGATGCTTTTCTTAGCATCACTGTTCATTATGGAAAACTTGGACAATTGGTTACAAATTGAAACCTTCCTTTTCTAGCCCAACCCAAAACCTATTCAAAGTTTCAAAAGGAAACACCACTCAATGTTGGTATTAAGACTGGGAGGTATTTTATTTGAAAGTCAGATGAATTATCATGGCCAAAAATAATTTTGCTGAATTTCTAGAAATTATTTTGATTTTGAGAAAAATATTTGCCTTTAAATAAAACCTATTCGGCCAAAATGAATTATTTATGTGTTTTAAAAGAAGAAACAGTGGTTTAAAATTTTGGTTGGGGAATATATCATCCGAGTAGCATCCTGGCAAAATTTTGTATTTTTACAAATTTAATTTCTATTTTTAAAGTCCCGGTCAAAGCTTTTGAAACTTTGAAATAGGTTAGTCAACCCTTCCGACCCAAACTCCACCACTATCACCGTAGCGACTCAAACTCAAACCCGTTGGGTCCAACCCGGTGCGTGTGGCTCAGCCCTGTCACGTTCACGCGCGTGTCCTAACTTCTAGCGTGAACGATCGCCGTCCATTTTCTCACGAACGGGCTAGATTAGATGGGCCGTTCGGACCACTCCAATCCGCCCTCTGATATTGACCGTTGGATCAAAAACGTGCGGCGTGCGATCTCCAGGCTAAGCCATCCTTAAATGGCAGAAATGGAAAAGCGTGTGAGCCGTTGGATCCTTAACGTGTGGGTCTGATCAGTTGGGCTGATCGGACCACTCCGATCCATCTTGAGATCCTAGCCATTGAATTTTCCACGAATGGGCCAGATCTAATGGGCTGTTCGGACCATCCTAACGCCCATGTGATCTCCACCGTTGGATCTTAATCCTACGGCATCGCATTTCATTTCTACTCTTGAAATCCTCTTCAAAAGTGGCCATCGTTGGATCTTCAATGAACCGTCCAGATCTTGTGTGCCGTTCGGACCGGCCGGAGGTGCCAATCAAGATCCACCGTTGAATTTCAATCAGAAGGACCACAACCATTGGGCCGTTTGGACCATCCGGACCACCCCTCAATTTTGACCGTTGATTTCAGATTCAACGGTGATTGCCTTTGTGGGCCGAAGCTCACCAGCACGCACTGCATCTTGGGCCGTTGAAGTAAAATCAGACGGTCCTTATAGATTGTGACGTTCGGACCACCTCGAACCTCCCCTAGATCTTAGCCGTCCATTTGAAATCGCACGGCCCATACTGCTTGATACCGGTTCTGTGTTATTTAGCTGCCTCATCACAGCCGCTTAATTAGAATCGGACGGCTGTTGTTCTTTGAAGCTCGCTGTGGACTGTGCGTGGTTGAGACTGTCTCTGGGGCCCGATTGTCAGCGACGTGTTCTTCACCTTCTCTTGTTGTGTGCCGTCACCGACGTCCTCGCCGGAGCGGTGGTCAAGCATCGTGAAAATAAGGATATTTCCCTTGATATTTATCCTTAGATGCCACCTCATTGGTTCTGGAGAATTCTCGTTTGCTCTAGTGGCTCCAACACTATATAAGCCCTAGTTGCCTTTTTTCTGCCATTGTTGACCAAGAGGAGCTCCCTAGCCTTGTCTTCCTTCTCAGTGAAGCCTTCTTGTTCTCACCCTTGTTCAACTTTGAGCATGCCTAAATCTCCTATTAATGCAGATCTTGGGCATCTTTTGCAAGGTTGAACTTAGGGTTTTTCCTCTCTGTCTACTTGATCCAGTGGAGCACCCCTTTTGTAAAACCTCCTCCTAGTAAGTTAGATTCTATCCTTTCCTATCAAGAACACATATGATGGTCTTTAGAGCTTAAGTTCCATCGTTTTCATTTTGGTCAGCTCAAAGAAAAAGACTCAGATCTTTGCTGTTTGACCAAGACTTTGACTTTATCTTCTCCAACCCTAGCTAGTAAGCTTAACCTTGGTTCTTGTCATCTTAGACTTCTTAAGGACACCTTTAGTTCACATGCATCACTCGCATGTTCATGTGATACTCCAATCTTGTTTTAACTAAAAAGTTGAATTTATAACTTTTCGGTCTTTTATATCGTTTTCAAGAATTAGGGTTTCTCTTGCTACCATGTCAGCTTATGTAGGTCTTAGATAAACCCTAGCATCACCAGTGATCTTTCTTCTAAGTCTTAAGGTCACCAGATCATTTATTATTACAATTCTATCTCTGTTAGTTATTGTCGGCCCAACCGACAAATGCTCAACCCTTCTTTCTTTCCTTAAACCGGGCAGTTAAGGTTGACATTAATAGGTGGTGATATTAATTACCTCCCAGATAACTTTAACTTCCATTTAACGTTCTCATTTTGTGTATTTCTTTAAGACACCAAAATCTGGAAAGGGGCTTTTTGCTATTTTTGTTATGGGTCAAACCGACAACATAGACAGCACGGGTCCATTTTCTTAAGTTGCTACTAATAGTTTTTAAAAGATCAGTTAGGTCAGCACTAGTTTAAAAACTCTTAGCTTCAGTACAATATTTCATTTATGATGCTTAGCTAGACAAGTAACTCAAATATGAACTGTCCTGTTCCAGTTTCAAAAATCTGAAACTGTAGCTCAACCTGAATTCCAAACTATAGTGAATAGTACTAGTAAAAGTTAGTTGTAATTTACTATTCTTAATTAAATTATTGTACCTTAGGCATATTGCTAATCATGCATTAAGCCATTGACCTTGCATTCTTTTATGCATGATGTTCTCTGTTTTTCTCTCTGTTCACTGGATTTTATCTTCTTTTAGATACTGGTTCTTCTGAGATTGTTGAGTCTTTTGTTGAGCCACAAGAACCTGAGCAAGAGGTTGTCTATTACTACCAAGGCAAGCTACCTCTCTGCACCATGTTGATCCTAATCTTTTGAACTGTAGATTTACAAAATACAGTGACACTGTTGCATGCAATTTTCTAAAAAAATTATTTGTGCTATGTTCTTAGTTAGTTATAACCTGAACTTGTGGCTTACCTTGAATTTAATCATACACTCAACCTAAGGTAGTCTGTGGTATTATAATATTTAGTTTTAACTTTTGGCTTAGTCATGCAGTCCATAGAATGGTAGTGTTTGACAAGCTTATCTTGTCAAACCTGGGAACAACAAATAAATTTTATTTATTTTGATTCCTTGTTCAGTTTATTTAAATCTGAAATGACTCTAAATCTTGTGGGTAAATTTATTTCAAATCTGGACAAGTGGATGCTAGTGATGGTGCCTTTGTGCACGAGAATTGGGAATTGTGGATGTCTTGTCTGGGTTGATTAAGGACTGAACTCTGACAATCTAATTCAAGCCCCAACGTACTTCCGCACGTGGTGTATGGGCACTGTTTGGTTAAGTAAAGGGTTAATACTATTGAGTTGGAAACAGGAGAGTAAGGAGATGTGTATTGATTTGATATGGCATAGATGCTTAAGTCTTCGGGCCGTGTCGTATGCCATGTGAAGTTTATATCGATATCAAATGTTCTTAGAAGGGTGAGGGCGTAGCTGTGTTCCATCGCATGTACGTACCTTCAGGGTCCCGACTGCAGTCTAATATGTGCAATTATGCACAAGTTCGCATTTAATTGATTGGGTCGGTATTCCCGGCACAACATGTGGGCCCCGGTTGAATAGATGCTATCAGTCGTTGTTTAAGCGGGATTAGTCGCACATGGGTATTCCAACTCAGTAGTGTCAACTTGTGGAAAAATACCAAATCTTAGTCTCCCGGCAAGACACCAAAGGCGGTGTGCTATTATTAGGAGGCTTACGGGCTAACTAAGTCGTGTGGGTAAAGATGTACACCTGCGCAGGTTAAAACTATTGAATAGCCGTGTCCATGGTTACGACGATACTTGAATTGGTGTCACCAGATAGATTTTGCTCTAAGTTTGGTTTGGGAATTATTTCGCATGATAGTTGTCATGCATGGTTGATGTTGATGCATCACTTAAATACTCTATCGTTTATGCTTATGATTCTCAATTACTTACTGTTCTAGTCCAAATTGATTTATTAAAATTGCTTTGTCAAAACTTAGCAACGGTAGATTAAGATGTATCGCTTCTTGCAAATTGAACCTTTATAACCCTCCTGTTGTTAACCTTATGCATGTAAAATTTCTATTCCTTTGTATAGGTTCTATCAAACACTTTCTTTTATTAGTTTGTGTAAGTCTTGCTGAGTACCTTTCGTACTCAGGGTTTATGACCTCTTGTTGCAGGTGAAGATGGTTATCTTTATAAGATGCCCGTTAGCGCCGATCAGGGTGACGCTAACGAGTGATGCTAGTTCTAGTCTCCACGCAATAGCCTGCGGGATGGAGCCATTGGTGGTTTTATGTTTATTTTACTTCCGCTGTTGCTCTTTTGTGATGACCCAAGGTCATATGTTCCTGTAGCAAATTCGGCTACTGTAGCAACCGAACCAACAATGTAATCTTTTATGTATAATTATGCGAATGTATGACTTGTATGTGTATGATGCAATGTTGTTTAAGGATATATGCGCAATAGTCACTAATCCTGGGAACTATTGCATGACAAATATTCGGGAACCTGAATGTTGGAATTGTTACTTATTATGATTATGCTTCTAGTATGATTTTTAATAAGGGCATTACACTGTTCCTTAATTAAGAATTATGCTACCAGTATAATTTTAATTCGGCACATTCCAATATTTGAGGGTCTCACAGCGTTGGTATCAGAGCATACGGTTGCCTGTAGGTTAGAATTAGCATGGTCGTTGTCCTTAGTGAGTTTCTGTGAAATTATTTTAACATAATTAATTTTTAAAGCTCTAAGTATGATATCTTTTACTTCTTATCTTCCTTAGTATCCATTCTTATCTAACTTCTGTTGATTTTTATAAGCTAAGTTTCTTATTTACCTTATCTTTTGCTTGTAGATGAGTGGCTCGTATTTGATTAAGGAGACTCGAGCCGAAGATGTGGACGGGTTTCCGGCCTTGCTTCGAGATATGATGTGGCGGGCCAATTTTACTTATTAGCCAGAGTATGCCATCTACCGTCGAGACCGAGGCCCTGGTATGGAAGAGTACCAAGCTATCATTAATGTGATCGCCAGACAGGTGGTGGGTAGTGTTCCGTATTGCATCCATACACGTGCCACCTCCGAGTCTATGGTCAGACAGAAGTCTGCAGAGGATGATGAGCCTCCTTCGTCATGATTTGACGGAGCTGTCTCAGCCACCCTATGTTCACTTCCCAAAACAAGGCCCTAGAGCGGATGTGAGTACGTTTGATGAGATTCAGTTTGGAGAAGACCCATACGTACGCGAGTTAGTGAGGTTGGTCCGTATCATGGACCAAGTCCATCACTATCTCGTGTATGAGTTATGGGAAACCCACCGTCGTCTGCACGAGGCACAGGAATATTTGAGGCTTGGTGTTGCCACGAACCGCGTTCCTCGTAACATGCTTTATGGCAACAATGAGATCCCTCCAGCTGCTACTGTACCACCGGATTACGCCTTCGAAGTGCACGGCTTGTTCTGATGCAGGGTAGTGTCGTCAAGCCCGGATGTCCGCCAGTTTTCCTTGCACCCAGCGACCTACGTCCTCTGGGGGACATCATTTGCTGCTGGGTTCTCCTACACGTCTCATCAGCCCTAGGGATCCCGTAGATACGGGTTCACCTGAAGCTCATATGTTAAATGAGTTCCCGGTGAATTTTAACCGTAATGATTATACTTAGGGGCTGGATGATGTGTTCGGCATTAGCTGTGTAATAGGCTAGTAATTGTCCATTAAATATTGTGTAATAGAATAGCCTATGTTCTGTAAAAATGATGTGTGCCGACTGTTGCATTTTGGACTTGGTGTTGTTATTAGCCGACACATAATAAAGTGGAGGCCGCACCTTTGCTGTACCCGTGTGTTTATGTTTTTGGAGTTAATTTGGCTGCATGTCATAACATAATGCATAATTCGGTCTAGTACTTCTTTCTTTTCTATCTCAGAATCTTGTATGTGTTCGCTCGAGTATATCCTTGTGATTTTGTTAACCATTATATGGCAACAGGATGACAGGACCCACCACTCGTTCACGAGCACAACAAGAGGAGAGGTTCTCCACCCCTGTTCCCTATACTCAGGGGGAGTAGGCTGACCCTTCTACATCTCATGGTCCGCAAGGTGGTCGTCAGGAAGAGGAACTTCCTCCACCACCCACGATGGCGGATGTGCTCATGCAAATTGAGCGCAATCGTATGGACCAGACGCGCATATTGGAGCAAATTACGTGCAATACCTCTTCTACGACTACACCAGCTGGTAGAGCAGGAGTTCAGCATGGGCAGGGAATTCTTGCTGACTTTCAGCGGACTAACCCGCCAGTGTTCTCCAGCTCCCAGGATCCAATGGAAGCAGAGGATTGGCTTCGGGAAATTGAAAAGAAGCTGTCCATTGCCCAATGTTCTGAAAGGGAGAAAGTCCTGTATGCTAGCTACCAACTGACTGGACCAGCTAGCAATTGGTGGGACAATTATCTTGCTATCCAACCCACCGGACATACCCCTAGTTGGCTTGAGTTCATGGAGGCCTTTCGCGAGGCCCATATTCCTGAAGGAGTAATGATGCTCAAGCAGCAAGAATTTCTCGCTCTCAAGCAAGGGCGAAAATCAGTGACCGAGTATCTTCATGAATTCAATTTTCTTGCTCGATGCATACGACGATGTTTATCGACACTCGTCGTCGAAACCGCTTCATGAATGGTTTGTCCGAAGAGTCTGCGCTTGGCTTTGGCGTTACAAGATTTCGAAATTTTCAACATCTTGTGGACAAAGCCATAATTGTCAAACTAAGACAAGGCTTTAGAGGAGTCACGGAAGTGGCAAAAGGTTACCCACTTTGCATCTAGTAGCCGTTCAAGAAGACCGCCTGTGGCGACCTCGATCTTCCGAGCACCACCATTGACTCCACCTAGGGTGCCAAGTGTTTGCATTTACCCACCGCCACCCATCGGGCGATCCGACCTATTGGAAGCAAAGCCACTGCTGCTATCAATGTCAGGCCTGGTGTGATTTGCTACCATTGTGGATGCCCAGGACATTTTGTAAATCAATGCTTTGCTAAGGCACGTGGGTTGCCACCTGTTCAGCCTTCTCCAGCTGTTGTGCGTCCTGCACCTTCTCCAAAGATAGCTGTCAAGCCCGACCCAGTTCCAGTCCGCGGCCATATCAATCAAATAACTGCTGAAGAAGTGGCCGAGGCACTTGAAGTTATCCTTGGTATGCTCCTAGTTAATTTCAGTTCAGCTACTGTTTTGTTTGACTCTGGAGCATCCCATTCTTTTGTTAGTAGGCAGTTTGCTACTCAACATCAGCTAGTTATGCATCATCTTCATCCCCACATATTATTCACTCACAGGTCAAGATTCATGGTGATCAAATATGCCATAATGTCAATATTAATATTGAAGGGTAGATTTTTGGGCGAACTGATTGTGATAAACTCTAAAGGGATAGATGTCATTTTGGGAATGGATTGGTTGTCCCAGAATTTTGGCCAAATTAATTGTGCCCAACGGACTATATCCCTCACTAATAAAAACAGCATTTCAGTCGTTTTTCAATCTAGAACAGTTCATTCTCATCTTGGTGCATTAAAAATTGATGCCGCCCCTACCTTGGAGTCAGTACCGATAGTATGTGAATATCCGGATGTCTTTCCCGAAGACCTTCCCGGTATGCCACCAGATCGGGAGGTGGAGTTCGTGATTGAACTAGTTCCTGGTACTGCTCCTATATCTAGAAGACCTTATCGTATGCCTTCTAATGAGTTGTTTGAATTGAAGAAATAGCTTGGAGAATTACTTGACAAGGGTTTCATTCGACTGAGTTCCTCACCTTGGGGATGTGTGAGACCCTCAAATATTGGAATGTGCCGAATTAAAATTATACTGGTAGCATAATTCTTAATTAAGAACAAAGGCAATTCCTTATTAAAAATCATACTAGAAGCATAATCATAATAAGTAACAATTCCAACATTAGGGTTCCTTGATATATGTCGTGCAATAGTTCCCGTGATTAGTGACTATTGCACATATATCCTTAAACAACCTTGCATCAATCACATACACATCATACATTCACATAATTATACATCGATAGTTACATCTCAAATTCGGTTGCTCTGATGCGAGGTTTGCTCTGATGATCAAATAGCTACGAGAATGATGACTTTTGGTCATCACACAAAAGAACAACAATGAAACAAAATATAAACCACCAATGGCCCCATCACCCCAGAGCTATTGCGTGGAGACTAGAACTAGCATCACTCGTTAGCGTCACCCTAATCGGCGCTAACGGGCATCTCATAAAAAAACCATCTTCACCGCAACAAGAGGTCATAAAACCACGAGTACGAAAGGTACTCAGCAAGTCTTACACAAACTAATAAAAGAAAGTATTTGATAGAACCTATACAAAGGAATAGAAAGTTTCGTATGCATAAGGTTAACAACGTAAGGCTTAAATGGTTTAATTTTGCATAAAGCGATACACCTTACCCTACAAAGATTAAGTTTTAACAAAGCAAATTTTAATAAAGCAATTTGGACCAAAAGCAAGAAGTAATGGAAATCATAAGCATAAATGGTAACAATACTAAGTTACAATTAAATACCAACCATGCATGACACCATCATGCCAAATTAGTCCCAATACCAAACTTAGAGCAAAATCTATACAGTGACATCAATTCAAGTATAAATCAGTATCAGTGGACACGGCTATTCGAATAGTTTTAATTCCTTGCAAGGGGGTACATCTTTACCCACATGACTTAGTTAGCCCGTAAGCCTCCGGAATAATAGCACACTGCCTTTGGTGTACCGGCTGGGTAAACTAAGATTTGGTATTTTTCAACAAGTTGACACTATTGAGTTGGAATACCCATGTGCGACTGATCCCGCTTAAACAATGACTGATAGCATAAATTCAACCGGGGCCCACATGTTGTACCGAGAATGCCGACCCAATCAATTAAATGCAAACTCGTGTTAGCCACACATATTAGACCGCTATCGGTTGCTCTCAAGATACGTACATGCGATGGAACACATCTACGCCCTTACCCTTCTAAGAACATCTGATATCGATATAAGCTCCACATGGCATACGACACGGCCCGAAGACTTAAGCATCTATGCCATATGAAATCAATACACATGTCCTTACTCTCCTGTTTCCAACTCAATAGTATTAACCCTTTACTTAACCAAACAGTGCCCATACACTGCGTGTGGAAGTACGTAGTGGCTTGAATTAGATTGTCAGAGTTCAGTCCTTAATCAACCCAGACAAGACATCCACATTTCCCAATTCTCGTGCACAAAGGCACCATCACTAGCATCCACTTGTCCAGATTTGAATCAGTTATTAACAGGATCAAGGATTATTTCAGATTCAAATAAACTGAACAAGAATCAAAAGAATTACAATTTATTTGTTATTCCCAGGTCTGACAAGTTAAGCTTGCCAAACTCTAACGTTCTATGGACTGCATGGCTAAGCCAAAATGAAGACCACATATTATCATATCACATACTACCTTAGGTTAAGTGTATGACCCAATTCAAGGTAAGCCACAAGCTCAGGTTGTAACTAACTAAAACAGAGCACAAATAATTTTTAGAAAAATTTGCATGCAACAATCATCACTGTATTTATAAATCTATAGTTCAAAAGAGTAGGATCAATATGGTGCAGAGAGGTAGCTTGCCTTGATAGTAGTAAACAATCTCTTGTTCAGGTTCTTGTGGTTCAACAAAAGACTCAACAATCTCAAAAGAACCAATATCTAAAAGAAAACGAAATCCAATAAACACAAGATCTGACAGAGGACAAAATAAAAATGCATGATCAAAATGGTAATGCATGGATAGCAATATGCTTAAGCTATATCTAACTTATTGAAGATAATAATCCTTATGTACCATCTAATGGCACTTACTATCCAAAATTTTAATTTAGCTTATAGCTACAGTATCAGGTTTTTAGAAATTAAAACAGGACAGCAACACATAATTTGATTATCTAACTTAACTCTATAAAAATGGAATACTGCAGGAAGGCTAAGTGTAATAAACTAGTGTGGTGACCTAACTCATCATTTAGTGCCATGAAAATCAATTTAAGACCTTGGACTTTTGCTGTCGGTTTTGCCGAGTGGACCAAGGACAAAATTAACAGAAAATCTCTTCACCATTTTCTATTTGGCTAGTGAAGCTACACAAAACTAGAACTTTCAGGTGGAGTTAAAGCTAACTGGAAGTCATAAATACTACAGTTTATAAAGACTAAACCTAACTGGCCAGATTAAAAAAAAAGAAAAAAAATAGAAACTTTACATTTTTGTCGGTTTAGACAACAATAAATAACAAGGAGCTTTACCATTTTTGGGGCGGTGTGGAAACTATACAACACATTTATTACCTATCATAAGCAATGTAAGATATTGGGTGAAGTCGCTTGTTTTGTCGGTTTGATCAACAACCAAAAAGCGGCAAATGGCAAGATTACCATTCTCGGTTATCCTGAGAAATACACAACACTAAAAACTTAAATGGGAGCTAGAACTATCTGGAAGGTATTTATTACCATAAGCTATCAATACTAACCTTGACTGCACAGTCTAAAGAAGAAACAGGAATATAACCTATTTGTAGGTTTTAACCGACAATAGCTTAACAGAGAGGAAGTTAACAAAAGTAAATGAGACGATGATCTTAAAGTTCTAGGAAATATTACTGGTAATACTAGGGTTTATCTAGAACTTAAATAGGATAATATACTGGCAAAAGAAATCTAAAGTTTTTGAAAACGATATGAAAGACCGAAAAGTTATAAAAATAACTTTTCAGCTTAAAGAAATTGGGACCATCATACGAGTAAGTGAGTGATGTAGGTGAGTGAGGTATGTCCCAAAAGAGCTTAAGCTAACAGGAGTAAAATCTATCTTACCAGCTAGGGTTTAGAGAAGAAAAGATCAAGCTCTGGGTCAACAGTAAAGATCCAAGGTCCTTTCTTTGTGCCAATTGAGGTTTTCTACAAGGTGATGCTTCACTGGTTCACTTTGACAGAAAAGAAACCCCCCACGTCCAAACCTACAAGAGTTGCCCAAAACTTGCATTAGCAAAAGCTTTAAGCCTACTTGTAGTAGAACAAGGGTAGAAGTAAAGAAGCTTCACCGAGGAAGACAAAGAATGAAGCTTTCCTTGGTCAACAATGGCAGAGGCTCTAGCTCTAGGGTTTATATAGTGGTGAGACCCTAGAGCAAACTGAAACCTCCGAAAATGATGAGGTGGCCTCTAAAGATAATTATCTAGGAGAAATATCTTCAATTTGCATCAGACACCACCACCACGCCATGGCGACAATATTGTCTCTGATTATGCGAAGAGAGGAAGCCAAGAAATGCAACTGACATGCGGGCCCTAGGGCTGTTACAGCCATGCAACACACGCAGGGGAGCTCCAACGCACAGCCACCGTCCGATTCGAAATAAACAGCGGCGATGTGGAGGCAACAACACGTTGAAACGGCATCGGGAAACGTGGGCCGTGCGATTTCCAGCGAACGGCCACGATCGCGAGCAGCTCTGGAGTGGTCCGAACGTCACAACCCACGCGAGCCGTTCGATTTCACTTCAACGGCCCCAGATCTCAGGCGCGCGGTGCGCTTCGGCCCATCAAGACAATCGCCGTTAAATCTCAAGCCAACAGCCAGGATCGAGGCGGCTCTGGACAGTCCGAAGGTTACACTGGATACGGTCCACCCGATCAAAAATGAACGGTGGATAACATGTGGCATCTCCGGCCGGTCCGAACGGCCCAGTGGATCTGGCCCGTTCGCGAAGCGGATGGTGAGATGGGCTAGGGTTTTGGCGTCTTGTGGCGAGGCGGACCGAGTCGGACCAGGCGCACCGGGTTGGACCCAACCGAGGTGAGCTGAGTCGCTACAGTGCCCGACTCGAGTTTAGACCGAGAAGTTTGACCAGAGCAATACAAAATGGCAATAACTTTGACTGGGCTTTTAGAAATAGCAAATAAATTTGTAAAATCATGAAATTTTGCAAACTTGCTCTTTGGGATGATATATTCCCCAAATAAATTTTGAAACCACTGTTTTTCTTACGAGAAATACATAAATAATTCATTTAGACCAAATAGGGTTTATTTAAAGACAAATATTTTTCTAAAAATCAAAATAATTTCTAGAAATTCCACAAAATTTATTTTTGGCCCTAATAATTCATCGGCCTTTAAATAAAATACTTCCAGTCTTAATACCAACATGGGATGGTATTTCCTTTTGAATTTTTAATCAAGTTGGAGTTTGTAAGAGGAATTTGGGAAAATAATTTGTAACATGATGCCTATTTTGCCAAAATGAACAGTGATGCTATGAACAAAGACCTTATTCTCAGATATTAGGGCCGAGGTCATTACAGATGCCCTACCATCTTTGTCAAAAAGAAGGACAAGACTTTATGGATGTGTGTGTGGATCACCGTCCGTTAAATGAAGTCACTGTCAAAAATAAGTACCCTCTGCCTCGAATTGATGATCTGTTTGACCAGTTGACTGGAGCCCGTGTCTTTTCTAAGATTGATTTATGATCGGGCTATCATCAGATCAAGGTTAGAGCTGAGGACATTCCTAAAAGAGCATTTTCTACTCGTTATGGATTGTACGAGTATACTGTTATGTCCTTTGGTCTAACAAATGCTCTTGCTTATTTCATGAATCTTATGAATTCAGTATTCATCGATTTCTTGGATAAGTTTGTTGTTGTGTTCATTGACGACATTCTTATCTACTCCAAGTCTGCTGAAGAACATGAACAGCATCTGAGGCTTGTGCTGGATACACTTCGCAAGCATCAACTGTATGCCAAATTTAGTAAGTGTGCCTTCTGGCTCAAGCAAGTTGCATTTCTGGGACATGTATTATCCGAAGGCGGTATTACTGTTGATCCCAGCAAGGTACAAGATGTACTAGACTGGAAGCAGCCTTAGAATATTCCTGAAGTTCGAAGTTTCCTTGGACTCGCGGGGTATTACCGTAGGTTCATTGAAAACTTCTCCAAGATTTCTAGGCCTCTGACTCAGCTTTTAAAGAAGGAGAACAAATTCTTTTGGTCAGCCGAGTGTGAAAACAGTTTTCAGCTCTTGAGAAAGCTCCTGACCGAAGCTCCTGTTCTCACTCTTCCAGATATTCATAAGAATTTCGATATCTATTGTGATGCATCTCGCCATGGACTTGGCTGTGTGCTTATGCAAGAGGGCCGAGTTGTGGCATATGCATCTAGGCAGTTGCGACCTCATGAGGTGAATTATCCTACTCATGATTTGGAATTGGCAGCCATAGTCCACGCATTAAAGATTTGGCGACATTACCTTCTTGGTAATCGTTGTGAAATCTATACTGATCATAAAAGCCTGAAATATATATTCACTCAAGTTGATCTGAATATGAGACAAAGAAGATGGCTTGAATTGATCAAGGACTACGATATGGGTATTCATTACCATCCTGGCAAAGCCAATGTTATGGCTGATGCTTTAAGCAGGAAGTCACAATGCAATTGCTTATCGAGTGTACCTCTAGCTAAGAGCTTATGTGCTGGTTTTCAGCGCTTAAGTCTTGAAATGGTAGAGGATGGATTTTTCGCTGCCTTGGAGGTAAAGTCAACACTCGAAGATCAGATTCTGGAAGCCCAGAAAACTGATGCTGAGGTAGCTAAAATCAAAGAAAATTTGAAGGCAGGTAAAGCCAATGAATTTTCTGAAGATACCCGTGGTACTATTCGATATCGCAATCATTTAGTAGTACCCTCAGATCCACAGCTGAAAGAGCTAATCCTTAAAGAGGCTCATAATTCCAAGTTTTCATTGCATCCTGGAAGCACTAAGATGTACCAGGATTTGAAGAAGACATTTTGGTGGAGCAAGATGAAAAGACAGATTGCTCAGTATGTTGTTGAATGCGACATTTGTCAAAGGGTTAAAGCCGAGCACTTGAAACCTGCTGGTACCCTTCAGCCTTTGCCTATTCCACAATGGAAATGGGAAGAAGTCGGTATGGATTTTGTTACCGGACTTCCAAAGACTCAGAATGGATTTGATGCCGTCTGGGTAATAATTGATCGTCTGACAAAAGTGGCTCATTTTATCCCTGTTAGAACCACTTTCAAAGGCAAGCAATTAGCAGAGCTCTATATTGCTAAGATTGTTTGTCTCCACGGTGTTCCGAAGATTATTGTCTCAGATCGTGGACCTCAGTTCACATCTCATTTCTGGAATTGCCTTCATCAAGCAATGGGAACTGAACTTTCCTTCAGCACTGCTTATCATCCTCAAACCAGTGGTCAAACTAAAAGGGTGAATCAAGTGATGGAGGATCTTCTTAGGGCCTGTGTGCTATCATATGGCAAGAATTGGGAAAAATCTTTGCCGTATGTGGAGTTTTCCTACAATAACAGCTACCAAGCAAGTATTCAAATGTCACCTTATGAAGCCTTTTATGGACGAGCTTGTAGGACTCCATTGAATTGGTCGGAGTCTGGTGAAAGACCATTCTTTGGTCCAGACTTGGTTTTGGAAGCTGATTAGCAAATTCGTCTGATTCGAGACCGCTTGAAAACTGCCCAGTCTCGTTAGAAGAGCTATGCCGATCATCGACGTCGTGAGCTAAGCTTTGAGGCAGATGATTATGTCTATCTTAAAGTGTCACCGATGAAAGGCACTCATCGCTTTCAAGTGAAAGGAAAGCTAGCACCTCGTTATATCGGACCTTTCCGAATTATTGCAAAACGAGGGGCTGTGGCATATCAATTGGAACTTCCCGATACTCTCTCGGCAGTTCATGATACCTTTCATGTTTCTCAATTAAAGAAGTGCCTTCGTGTTCCTACCGAGGCTACTGCTTATGAGAATCTTGATCTTCAACCGGATCTTTCTTATCAAGAACAACCAGTGCGTATCCTCGATGAAATGGAACGCAGGACAAGAAATCGCACTGTCAAGTTCTTGAAAATTTAGTGGGCTAATCATTCAGAGGATGAAGCCACATGGGAGCGCGAAGATCTAATGAGGATTGAGCACCCCCACCTTTTTGCTGTTTAAAAAAAAATTGCCTTTGAATCAAGAAAGGCAAGGTTAAACAAAGCAATGTAAAAGAAGATGTAATAACAGCACTATGTTGTTATGTAAAATCCTTCTTTTCTATCTTTGAAAGAAATAAAGACAACTGATGTTATGTTTCTAAAAGCATCATTTCAGCTTCCTCTTTGTCCAACTTCTGAATTAATGGAAATCTCGGGACGAGATTTTCTTAAGGGGGTTAGGTTTGTAACAGCCTCAGCCCTAATAAACAGTAATAAGATGCTTTTCCTAGCATCACTGTTCATTATGGAAAACTTGGACAACTGGTTACAAATTGAAACCTTCCTTTTCTAGCCCAACCCAAAACCTATTCAAAGTTTCAAAAGGAGACACCACTCAATGTTGGTATTAAGACTGGGAGGTATTTTATTTGAAAGCCAGATGAATTATCATGGCCAAAAATAATTTTGCTGAATTTCTAGAAATTATTTTGATTTTGAGAAAAATATTTGCCTTTAAATAAAACCTATTCGGCCAAAATAAATTATTTATGTGTTTTAAAAGAAGAAACAGTGGTTTAAAATTTTAGTTGGGGAATATATCATCCGAGTAGCATCTTGGCAAAATTTTGTATTTTTACAAATTTAATTGCTATTTTTAAAGTCCCAGTCAAAGCTTTTGAAACTTTGAAATAGGTTAGTCAACCCTTCCGACCCAAACTCCACCACTGTCACTGTAGCGACTCAAACTCAAACCCGTTGGGTCCAACCCGGTGCGTGTGGCTCAGCCCTGTCACGTTCACGCGCGCATCCTAACTTCCAGCGTGAACGAGCGCCGTCCATTTTCTCACGAACGGGCCAGATTAGATGGGCCGTTCGGACCACTCCAATCCGCCCTCTGATATTGACCGTTGGATCAAAAACATGCGGCGCGCAATCTCCAAGCTAAGCCATCCTTAAATGGCAGAAATGGAAAAGCGTGTGAGCCGTTGGATCCTTAATGTGTGGGCCTGATCAGTTGGGCTGATCGGACCACTCCGATCCATCTTGAGATCCTAGCCGTTGAATTTTCCACGAACGGGCCAGATCTAATGGGCTGTTCGGACCATCCTAACGCCCATGTGATCTCCACCGTTGGATCTCACCCTTGTTCAACTTAGAGCATGCCTAAATCTCCTATTAATGCAGATCTTGGGCATCTTTTGTAGGGTTGAACTTAGGGTTTTTCCTCTCTGTCTACTTGATCCAGTGGAGCACCCCTTTTGTAAAACCTCCTCCTGGTAAGTTAGATTCTATCCTCTCCTATCAAGAACACATATGATGGTCTTTAGAGCTTAAGTTCCATCGTTTTCGTTTTGGTCAGCTCAAAGAAAAAGACTCAGATCTTTGCTGTTTGACCAAGACTTTGACTTTATCTTCTCCAACCCTAGCTGGTAAGCTTAACCTTGGTTCTTGTCATCTTAGACTTCTTAAGGACACCTTTAGTTCACATGCATCACTCGCATGTTCATGTGATACTCCAATCTTGTTTTAACTGAAAAGTTGAATTTATAACTTTTCGGTCTTTTATATCATTTTCAAGAATTAGGGTTTCTCTTGCTACCAAGGTAGTTAGGATCGCGATCCAAGTCTTAAAGTCTTACGACTCTCTTAACCCACAACACTGTCGATCCAAGTCTTATCACGATCCGATCCTACTCAAGGTCGGTAGGATCGCGATCCTACTCTTAGAGTCTTACGGTTCTCTTTAACCCACGACGACTGTCGATCCAAATCTCATTGTCGATCCTACTCGTAGAGACTTAGGGCAATTTTTTTAGAGGCCGGGCTTTGTCGATATTTTTTAGAGCAAAATTTGTTGATATTAATTTCTAAGAATGAAACTATAAATAAACAAGGAGCATGCAAAATATTGTATCGATGTGGTAATGCTAGTACAAATATCTATATTATGGCATGAGCAATCTTGAGCTTGATAATGATAAGCTCTTTTTATTCTCGAGTACGTCTAGCTACTTTTAAGGAACATGCAAGTGGTAAACCATATAACAATCATACAAACTTATAGTATAGATGTTAAATATGTGTATTTTACAAATCCAGTAGAATCGCCGATTCTACGATTCGATACTACGATTCGATCCTACCGGAGGCAAATCGATCCGACTCGGTATCTCGACTCTGACTACCTTGCTTGCTACCATGTCAGCTTATGTAGGTCTTAGGTAAACCCTAGCATCACCAGTGATCTTTCTTCCAAGTCTTAAGGTCACCAGATCATTTATTATTGCAATTCTATCTCTGTTAGTTATTGTCGGCCCAACCGACAAATGCTCAACCCTTCTTTCTTTCCTTAAACCAAGCAGTTAAGGTTGACATTAATAGGTGGTGATATTAATTACCTCCCAGATAACTTTAACTTCCATTTAAGGTTCTCATTTTGTGTATTTCTTTAAGACACCGAAATCTGGAAAGAGGCTTTTTGCTATTTTTGTTATGGGTCAAACCGACAACATAGACAGCACGGGTCCATTTTCTTAAGTTGCTATTAATAGATATTAAAAGATCAGTTAGGTCAGCACTAGTTTAAAAACTCTTAGCTTCAGTACAATATTTCATTTATGATGCTTAGCTAGACAAGTAACTCAAATATGAACTGTCATGTTCCAGTTTCAAAAATCTGAAACTGTAGCTCAACCTGAATTCCAAACTATAGTGAATAGTACTAGTAAAAGTTAGTTTCAAAAATCATGCATTAAGCCATTGACCATGCATTCTTTTATGCATGCTGTTCTCTGTTTTTCTCTGTGTTCACTGGATTTTATCTTCTTTTAGATACTGGTTCTTCTGAGATTGTTGAGTCTTTTGTTGAGCCACAAGAACCTGAGCAAAAGGTTGTTTATTACTACCAAGGCAAGCTACCTCTCTGCACCATGTTGATCCTAATCTTTTGAACTGTAGATTTACAAAATACAAGGACATCAAGCATGCAATTTTCTAAAAAAATTATTTGTGCTCTGTTCTTTGTTAGTTATAACTTTGAACTTGTGGCTTACCTTGAATTTAATCATACACTCAACCTAAGGTAGTCTGTGGTATTATAATATTTAGTTTTAACTTTTGGCTTAGTCATGCAGTCCATAGAACGGTAGTGTTTGACAAGCTTATCTTGCCAAACCTGGGAACAACAAATAAATTTTATTTATTTTGATTCCTTGTTCAGTTTATTTAAATCTGAAATGACTCTAAATCTTGTGGGTAAATTTATTTCAAATCTGGACAAGTGGATGCTAGTGATGGTGCCTTTGTGCACGAGAATTGGGAATTGTGGATGTCTTGTCTGGGTTGATTAAGGACTGAACTCTGACAATCTAATTCAAGCCCCAACGTACTTCCACACGCGGTGTATGGGCACTGTTTGGTTAAGTAAAGGGTTAATACTATTGAGTTGGAAACAGGAGAGTAAGGACATGTGTATTGATTTCATATGGCATAGATGCTGAAGTCTTCGGGCCGTGTCGTATGCCATATGAAGTTTATATCGATATCAGATGTTCTTAGAAGGGTGAGGGCGTAGATGTGTTCCATCGCATGTACGTACCTTCAGGGCCCCGACTGCGGTCAAATATGTGCAGTTATGCATGAGTTCGCATTTAATTGATTGGTCGGCATTCCCGGCACAACATGTGGGCCCCGGTTGAATAGATGCTATCAGTCGTTGTTTAAGCGGGATTAGCCGCACATGGGTATTCCAACTCAATAGTGTCAACTTGTTGAAAAATACCAAATCTTAGTCTCCCCGGCCGGCACACCAAAGGCAGTGTGCTATTATTCCGGAGGCTTACGGGCTAACTAAGTCGTGTGGGTAAAGATGTACACCACTGCAGGGTTAAAACTATTCGAATAGCCGTGTCCACGGTTAAGGACGATACTTGAATTGGTGTCACCTGTATAGATTTTGCTCTAAGTTTGGTTTGGGAATTATTTCGGCATGATAGTTGTCATGCATGGTTGATGTTGGTCTGTCACTTAAATACTGCTACTGTTTATGCTTATGATTCTCAATTACTTACTGTTCTAGTCCAAATTGATTTGTTAAAATTGCTTTGTCAAAACTTAGCAACGGTAGATTAAGATGTATCGCTTTCTGCAAATTGAACCTTTATAACCCTCCTGTTGTTAACCTTATGCATGTAAAATTTCTATTCCTTTGTATAGGTTCTATCAAACACTTTCTTTTATTAGTTTGTGTATGTCTTGCTGAGTACCTTTCGTACTCAGGGTTTATGACCTCTTGTTGCAGGTGAAGATGGTTATCTTTATGAGATGCCCATTAGCGCCGATCAGGGTGACGCTAACGAGTGATGCTAGTTCTAGTCTCCACGCAATAGCCTGCGGGATGGGGCCATTGGTGGTTTTATGTTTATTTTACTTCCGCTGTTGCTCTTTTGTGATGACCCAAGGTCATATGTTCCTGTAGCAAATTCGGCTACTGTAGCAACCAAACCAACAATGTAATCTGTTATGTATAATTATGCGAATGTATGACTTGTATGTGTATGATGCAATGTTGTTTAAGGATATATGCGCAATAGTCACTAATCCTGGGAACTATTGCATGACATATATCCGGGAACCTGAATGTTGGAATTGTTACTTATTATGATTATGCTTCTAGTATGATTTTTAATAAGGGCATTACACTGTTCCTTAATTAAGAATTATGCTACCAGTATAATTTTAATTCGGCACGTTCCAATATTAGAGGGTCTCACAACTTCACTTACGTAGTACACTGGTCGTTGAACATTTTCACGTTCTACAACTAGTACTGCGCTCACTGCCTGTGGTGTGGCAGCTAGATAAATTAAGAGCGTCTCTTCTGGTTTCAGGGAAACTAGAATAGGAGCACTCGTAAGATATCTCTTGACATCCTCGAAGGCAGCGTTTGCATCTTGCAACCACTCGAAACCCTCGTGCTTCCTTAGAAGTTTGAAGAAAGGTAGTCCTTTTTCCCCTAGTCGTGCTATGAAACGACTTAAAGCCATCATACACCCTGTGAGCTTTTGGACTTCTTTCTTCATGGTTGGAGAGCGTATTTGAACAATGGCTTTTATCTTTTTGGGATTTGCTTCGATCCCTCGTATGGAGACCAGGAATCCAAGCAATTTTCCCGAAGAGACTCCAAACACACACTTCTCAGGATTGAGTTTCAAGCGGTGTTTTCTGATGTTGTCAAACGTCTCCTGCAATTCTGAAATATGATCAAGCCATTTGATACTTTTTACGACTAGATCGTCAATATAGGCTTCCAAATTTCGGCCTAGCTGAGGTGAAAAAGTGGATTGCATCAAACGTTGAAAAGAAGCGCCAGCATTTTTTAGACCAAATGGCATTTCAACATAGCAAAATATACCAAATGGAGTAATAAATGTGGTCTTTTCTTCATCTTCTAGACACATATTAATCTAATGGTAGCCAAAATATGCATATAGAAAACTTAATGTTTCGCAACTAGCAGTAGAGTCAACCAACTAATCGATACGAGGAAAAGGGAAATCATCTTTTGGACAAGCTTTATTAAGATCAGTGAAGTCTACGCACATTCGCCACTTACCGTTAGACTTCCTAACTATTACAGGGTTGGCCAACCACTCTGGGTGTTAGACTTCTCTTATAAAGCCTACTTTAAGTAGCTTGTCCAATTATGACCTTATAGCATCTCGTCGATCAGGAGCAAATCTCCGTAATTTTTGTTTTACGGGTACTTTGTCGTCAGTAGCTAGCTCGCGGCTCTATCACTTTCACGGGACTCCGCATGTCGGATACTTGCCACGCGAAGACATCTGTGTTTGCTCGGAGGAAAGTGATGAGGGCGTCTTCCTACTTGGGGTCGGAAGTATCCCCGATGCGAATAGTCTTCGAAGGTTCCTCCTGATCTAGGGGAACTTCTTTGACTTGTTCGTTCGGCTTGGGCGCAGCTTTAGGCTTCGAGCTCTTGGTCGAAGGCTGCCCTTTTTCTTCCCGAGCTGGTATCTAACCCACCATCTCGAGGGATCGACGGTCACACATGTGCGCCATCTTCTTATCACAATGAATTGTGATTACTCCTTTGGGACCTAGCATCTTAAGACATTGATACCCATAATGAGTTGCCATTAAGAATTTTGCCAAAGCTGGTCGTCCGAGTATGGCATTATATGCCGTATCAAAATCGACCACATCAAAGGAGATTTTCTCTGTCCTGAAATTACTTGGTGAACCAAATGTTAAAGGAAGAGAAACTTGACCAATGGGTTTGGCCGAAGACCCTGGTACAATACCATAAAATGAATATCTTACCGGTCTTACCTTGGTCCTGGGTACTTGCATTTCATCCAGGGTGCTCATAAACAGAATGTTTAACGAGCTACCACCATCAATCAACACTCAATTTACTCGACAGTTGTTGATGGTGGGTTCGACCACGATCGGAAAACAACCAGGTCGGGTTGAAGGGATCGGGCAGTCACCCTTCTCGAAAGAGATGGTGACTTCCGAGCACCTCGGTACTTTATTGACAAGAGGAGAGTCAATGGAGTTTACCTCACGTTTGACTGCCTTAAGCTGTCGTGCTGACTCGTACGCCGATGATCCTCCAAAGATGTGCTCGATGGTGTCTCAGATCTTGAAATGGCATGTCCTCGTTGTTATCCGACTGTATCGACCAATCGGCCCGCCCTACTTCTTTGAGGGTAGGAAGTGGCCCTTGTCGCTAGAATAGCCTTCGAGTTTTCATTGGAAAACTCGGCAGTTGCGGAGGTCATGCCCTTCCTTTTTGTGGAAAGGGCACCACCTAGGCTTATCGTTCTTCCATTCGGGGCGCTTACCTTTGCCTCGATCGGGGTATTGCTTGTCAATTCATGGCTCCTTATCGCTTACGGCCAGGATCTCCTTAGAAGCATTGGCTTGAAGCTTTTGTCCCTTTGCCTTGTTGTTGGATTTCTTGGCCTTCTTATCCTTCTTTTTGCCACCTTCGCCAGTCTCTTGAGGGTGTTGGTCATCTCGATCGATGATTTTGGTCCACTCAACTGCATCGTCAGCAGTAGCGTACCGATCAACCATCTGGAAGAGTTCAGCTATAGTAGCGGGAGGGTTCAAAGCGATGTCCTCTGTGATCCTTCTGCTACAGACTCCCTGCTTGAAGGCTCTGATAATAGATGCGTCAGAAACCTCAGGAATAGAATTGCGAACCTGACTGAAACACCTAATGAATTGGTGTAATGTTTCATGGTCGCTTTGTCGCATCCTGTATAGGTTGTCCTCCTTTCTGGGGCGATGGTAGGTGCCCTGGAAATTAGCCAGCAACAGATCACAAAGGTGTTGCCACGAGTAGATCGACTCGACTGGTTGGTTTAATAACCATGATCGAGCAGACCCTTCGAGCACAGTCAGAAGGTAATTCGCCACGACGCGCTCTCCTCCTCCTACTGCTCGGACAACGGTTGTGTAGATCTGAAGGAATTCGATGGGATTTTGAGACCCATCAAATTTCTCCATGTTCCCTGGTCGAAATCACGGCGGCCAGTGAACTGCTCGGAGGTCAGGCGAGAATGCCCAACATCCAGTGATTATGTCGTAATGCCTCCTTTGTAGAAAAGAGGGGTTGACGTCGCTAGGTGATCGTACTCGACGATATCCAGCAAGGGGTGAATCTGACTTATAGCAAGTCTCTATCCTACGAGGGTAATACTCTTCGTATCTTGTCTACTGTTGCAAACTTCTCGATTGGAGTGGTGAATGATCACCTCTCCTAGGAGGTTTATGATCGTCAGGCATTCGAGGAACTCTTTTCTGGATTGGGGAGCGACGCACCTTGAGGTGATCTCCATGCGGCGAGTTATTCGATTGACTGGAAGGTGATGGAGTCATACTGCCATGACTCCTGGAATGACGCCAGCGGGGTCGTTCGAGCTTGCTCATCGTACTCCGCAGCCTTTGTGCGATCTCTACAGCGAAGAGGTCGTAGCCAGGTACTCAGGCAAGTTCTCAAGATGGGTTCTCGAGCAGGTCGTTGATATGCTGAAGTTTCTGAGCTTCTTTCGACTGGTATTGAGCACGCCTAGGCAATTTTCTCTGAGCTGCGACTCGTTTTCGTCGGTTTATTTCAGAGTCATTCATACCTGATCCTTGAGCTTGCCTCAATGGAGTGTGATGATCTCAAGAATTTCTCGTACGCTCATCATAGTATTGACTCTGGTCGTCGTCGATGGTGTCTTCGTCATTGCCACGAGCGGTCGTAGGGTGTGATCTTCGGGGAGCATCTGCAGCCTCGTCTCTAGGAAAGTTATTGCTACCTGAGGGCAGGACGAAGACCTCCCATTAATGATCTCCACTTGCGCTAGAGGCCTCCTCGCTTGAGGAGTTGTCGAATGACACCATCTGGCGACTTAGAGTAAACCCCTCTAGGAAGGGGAATTCCGGGTTATAACTGTCTCTGTCGGCAAGCGAGTCCTGCATTGGGATGGTTGAACTCGCAGGAAGGGCATGTTCGATCGCATTCTTGGCTGGGCTAACCGGAGAGAGAGAATCACCAGATGTTGATGAAGATCTGGAATTACAACTTCCAGGAGTTGTCGCACCAGGTCGGACTGTCTTAGGCTGACTTGAACATTTGGAGAGGGAACCCTCACCGTGTCGCGAGTCTGCCTTGGGACAGCCCTCATTGTGGTCAGATTGACCCTTGTCCTCTGAGGAAGCTGGTTCCCCATCTGGACGTATAGTTGTGGGGGATAAGGATCCCTCCTCAACTCCATTGATGGTAAGGTCTCCTAGAGAAAGATCTCCGAAGGCGACATCACCATCGGATGATACATCGCCGGCTCATAGTCGAAACCGGCATCCATGTCGATATCTGTATAATCGGCCAAGTCGAACCAGTTCTCCTCGTTCTACTCTCCTGCCATGAGAGCATGAGAATCGGAAAGACAAAGGAAAGCTGATGACTCAAAGATCCCCATGGTCAGCGCCAACTGTCGGTGTTTTAGAACCGAACTTACGTAAAGATTGTTTGATTCGGGGGTTCTTCTAGGCTCAAAATCACACAGAGATGGAGACACAGGGATTTTTATATAGGTTCGGGCCTTCTCCTGGGAGAATAACAACCCTACTCCTGTGTGTATGTATTGAGTATATTGGATTACAAGATGGAATCAGAGACTAGAGTATTGTCCTTCTAATCTTCTTTCGCCTCTCTTCCCTCTTTTTGATGATCCTTGCCTTTTATACTGTCCCTGGGGTGCATCGTTGGATCTTCAGTATAAAGGTCACGTTAACGCACCAGATCGTGGAGCCGTTACCGGAGGTTATTACGGGAGTTGTAACGTTCCCACGTTGCCAGGCAATTATCACCATAATAGGAGTTAAGTCGTCTTTGTTATTCCAGGAATAACAACAGAATTGATTGCTCATATCCTTGGATACGGTACATAAGATTCACTCGATCGACTAGGCCCACATGTCTGTGAGTCTTGTCGATCGAGGACTGGTCAGAGAAGAGCTTACGACCGGTGGTGGTCGAGGAGAGCCTACAACCACGATCGATCGTAGTAGAACTTACGATCACGGGATAGTCGTAGAAGGGCTTACGACTATGGGGTAGTCGTAGAAAGACCCACGACTACAGAGTGGTCATAGGAGAACTTACGACTTCCAGCTTCTCCCTTATGAATATTAAGGGGTATACTCAAGAGTTATATGATGTCATTATTATCCATAATATAAATTATAGATATATATTAAAATAAGGATTGTTGTATCCTCGTCAACTAGCAAATGCTAACACATAGTCCTTAAGGGTGGACACTATCTATAGAATCTGAGTATAGCAACTAGCGGCAACTACAAATTCAACTTCTACAGTGGATTGTGCAATAGAGGACTGCTTCCTAGAAGACCAAGAAACGAGATAAGTGCCTAAAAAGTGACAAATACCTAAGGTACTCTTCCTACCTAGCTGACAACCCGCAAAATCAGAATAAAAAAACCCTCGAATGGACAAGGAAGATGAGAAAGAATACCAAATGCCATACTGGAGGGTAGAGTGAAGGTACCTAAAGATGCGCTTTGACGGCTTGGTGATGGGAAGTCCTCAGAGATGCCTGAAACCTCGCAAAGAGGCAGACCGCGAAGTGGATGTCCGGTCTTGAGGCCATCAGGTAGAGGAGGGAGCCTATCATATTGCGGTCCTTGCATTGATCCATGGCTTCTCTTTTCTTGTTTGGATCCAAAGAAGTCAAAGTCGCCATAGGAGTGGTGATCACCTTGTAGTCACCCATCTTGAAACGTTTGAGTAGATCCTTTGTGTACTTCGTCCATTGGATGAAGATCCCTTACTTGCATTGCTTGATTTGAAGCCCCAGAAAGTAGTTGAGCTCTCCCATCATACTCATCTCAAATTCCCTAGACATGACCTCAGAAAAACTATAAACAAGAGCATGAGAGGAACCACTGAAGATAATATCATCTACATAAATCTAAACAAGCAAGAATCATCGCCATGCCTAAGAATGAACATGGTCTTGTCTACCTTACCGATCTCAAAGTTATTCTTAAGCAAGAAGGTCTTAAGCCTATCATACCAAGCTCTAGGGGCTTGCTTAAGACTATACAAGGCTTTGGATAGATTGAAGATATGATGTGGATGCTTGGGATCCTCAAAGCTGGGGGGTTGCCTAACATATAGTTCCTCCTCTATGTAACCATTCAGAAATGCACTCTTGACATCCATCTAATACAACCTAAAGCCCTTAGATGCAGCAAATGCAAGCTGAATGTGAATGGCTTCTAATCTAGCAATAGGAGCGAAGGTCTCATCAAAGTCTAACCCGTCAACTTGGCTAAAACCTTGAGCTACCAATCTAGCTTTGTTTTGTAACCACAGAACCATCCTCACTTTATTTATTTTTGAACACCTAACGGGTTTCTATGACCACTAGGAGGCTCTACTAGGTTCCAAACCTTATTCCTCTCAAAGTTCTCTAACTCCTCATGCATGGCATTGACCCAGCTTGAATCAGATAAAGCATATGATATATCCGTTGGGATACGGGTAGGCTACACTAGCAACAATTCAAAAATTCTACCATGTAAACTAAGATGCCAAGCAAGTAAGTGATCACAGATCATTACCACCGGACGCGCAATGCAGCAGAAGAAGAGTTGGAGCAGCTTGGTCCAATGAAAAGCGCATTGGTGAAGTGGTCATAGATGTTCTTCCACCGTAGTCGATCGTCCCCTCCAGAAACCAATCAACTTCCTCGCCAAGGTCACAGATCATCCTTAAGCGCAACACCTACCACAGTAACGTTGCGCCTCTATGGAATCCATACGTCCAGGGCAGGAACACCGTACGTCGGTGTGCTAGCACCAAGTCGCACAGAAGGCTTTTAGCACCAAGTCGCATAGAAGGCTCTCTCAAGAAGATGGCAGCTGTAACATCCCCGAGTTAATTAATGATAATTAGTATGCATCTTATCAGCATGTATGACATTTTGGACACATTTGCATCATTTATTGCACTTGGAAAATCTCAAAACAAGGTTAAACCTACACTTCAGAATTTAACTCCAAAAGAAAACAAGAACAAAAACTTTTGATTATCATCTGGAACTAATTTATTCAAATACTAGAATATATATAATGAATAAATATAATTTTTACCAAATTTTGGGACCTTAATTTGACCCAAAGAAAATTCAAACTCAAATCAATAACCTATTCCAAGTTTGGATTTAAACTAAGCAAATAAATACTGAACAGTAATGTTTAATAATTTTTATGAACACTAGGTTATCCCAGGAACACCTCTGAATTCTTTCAGTATTTTAGGAATTTTATTTCTATTTTTAGAGCCGCGGTCAAATCTGTTGAGCTTTGGTCAAATTTGGAATCTAAAACCTAGCACTGTTCTTATGGCTCGAACCCGAAACCTCGTTCGACTCAGTCCGACTCGACCACGCGGTTTGACCACACCACCTACCCCATCTCACCCCTTCGCTGTGCCACTGACCGGCTGGGCCCACCGGTCAGGGCTTTCCTCTTCCCCGTGCGCAGGCGCGCGCAGGAGCTGGGCGCCACGCACCGCACGAGCTTTGAGCATCTCCGTCACAGCGTTCGCCCACCGCCCATGACAGCCTATCCTAGGGTGCCTCCTTCTCACACCACCTATTTCTCCGTCCTCTCCCGAGGATAATACCCTCTCCTTGCACTCCTTTCCCCTCACTTCTCCTCCGGCTGTCGAGGAGAGGGAAGCTCCCCTGAGCTCCGTTCTCCGGTAAAGTACACGCAACCAAGTCCCTCTCCTCCTAATTTTCACATCGTTTCCATTTTCGCGTGTTTGAGCCTTTGTTGATGCTTGTAGGACCCGGGGCAAACTCGTGCTCCCACCGGCTCCAAAGCACGCCCCGAAGGCCGTCTTCGTAACATTCCTAACTCCGTTGAGTTTGGCCTTCGATCTTGCACGTCATCGTGGGCCATGGAGTATAAGCTTCATTTCCCTCAACTTATTTCCTCAATGCATGACTCGAAGTTTTGCAATTCGGATTTTCCCTCTTTTCGGCCGAAGTTCCCATTCATCGTCCTTTGTCGCAACCGGTAAGCCATTCTCCAATTCCTTGCAATGGCACCATCTCCTTAGCTTCCCTATCCTTTCCAGCACTTTCATTGCCCTTTGTTTTGCACTAATTGTCTCCCCCACGTTGAACCTAGCGACGCCACCTCCATTGCCGTGGACGACGCATCCCTGAGCGTCTTCGGCCACTTGAACCCTCCGGTAAGCTTCACTAAGTCCCCTAGTAGCTTATGCGCGCTTTTGTTCAGTCATTGGATCATCAGGATGGCACATGCATGTAGGGCCGCAGGGCGCCGCCGCTCGTCACCGACTAGCTGCTGTTTTAGGGCACCTCGACTGCTACCACTGCTAGTAGGAGGTCCGCAAGGTTGCAAGGAGTCCATTCCTACCCTCGGACGACGCCGGCGTGGACCACAAGGTCATGAGCAACCTCGTGGTGGCAAGACGCTGCAGAGAGGCACGCCCGACCGTTCTGATAGCCTTTCATTAGAGTTTAATTGCAATCATTAATATTTAATACATGATCTTTGTCAGCCAAGCATTAATTAGCTACCGAGTTCTTTGCGTTTAGTCTCTTTGATATGTGGGCCCCGCATTTTAAGTGCATAGTAACCTAGGCAGTGAACCCGTGGACCGAGCTCTTAGCTCTTGGTCCATGCACTGTGCATGTAGACCGAGTCAATGACAATAGGGCCCCACCCGCCAGCGCAAAGTAAATTGGAGATGAAAATGAGAAATTACACTCTGCAGTGGACTCCACACGCCATAGGCTTTGGCTAGATTTCACTCGGTAGAAAAAGTGTTTAATCCTTAAGAAAATTCGGGATACATTAATTTGCACACTAAAAATTGTATTAACTTTGGAAATGTATAACTATTTCATTTTAACTCCAAAAATAGAGAAACCAATTTTGTTATTTTTAATTTCAAATGAACTATATATGAAAATAGGTTTCAACCTTGTCCCTGTCACAGAAAATATAGTTATTGGAGATTGATCCAAAACCTATTTATTAATACGCTAGAAAATGCTTTGAACTTTAAATATTCATAACTATTTCATCTTAACTCCAAAATGGATGAAACCAGTTTTGATAATTTTCATGTTAAGTGAAATTTATTTTAAAATAGGTTTCAAACATGTCTCTGTGGCAGAGAATACATTTTTGTAAAATAATCCATAACTCTATTATTTTTACAATAGAAAAAGGCTGATAAATTTAAAAATGTATAACTAATTCATAAAAACTCCAAATGAGATAAACTCAGTTATTTTGGTGTTATAAAATTATTCTATATTTATCTATGTAATCCTTTTTCCCACTACTACTCTACAAATTTTGGCCAAATAATTAAATTAGCATGAACAGTAACTGGTTCCAATTATTTTGGATTTTTAGAAAATCTGATCTTAAAACCTCTATAACTTTCTCATAATAAATCCAAAATGGAATGAATCATTCACCTAAATTCATCTAAAATCATGAGCTACCCACTATTTAATTTTCATGCATTGTTTAGCATTTTGAATTTTTGGCTTATTTGGTGTTAATTGCAATATCGTTCTTTCGATAGATATCTCGACGATACAAACGTATTCATGAGTGTAAACTGAGATTGAACAAGTGGTACGGCAAAGGTGCGAGCACCCTCCTCTTGACCATATTGCTCCTACTGATTTTAAAATGTTTTGTATGGTTTTAATCTCTCAATTGCATGCTATTTTGAAAAGTATGTTCATGGGTAGAAGTAGTTAATTCCCTACTTACTGCATTGGCCCTCCTTTGAATGTTGATTAACCTTTTACCTTCAATGATTAAGGCTATATGTTATATGGGATTGTTTTCTAATCTGTAGAACGATGCTTAGCCATGCTAGTAGTTGTAGCCGAAAGCGGTTGATGGAGCTAGTCCATCGGCCGATGGATCGAATCGAATCTTAATGAAATTTGAGGATTATATGGATTTGATTATGTTGAAATTGAGGAAAATGTCCAGATCTTCGTATCTGAATATTATGAACTTGTTGATGGGTTGTTGTTTTGTGTTGGACTTGGACGGGTGATAGGGTGATGAAGGGGTGGTCCCAGAATCGCGTAGCTCCATCTGGGTATGTGAGGACTGGTATGTGGTGTGATGAACCAAGTCTTACATGCAACCACACGCCGAGATAATGGCGAAGGCTTGGCTTAATAATTTGCTATGTGTTAGCTATCAGAACACAATCAGATTGACAATTGTTATTGTTATTGTTTAATTCTTCTTTTGTCAATCAGGTGGGGGCATGTATATTGTTCTCTTACGTGCTCTTAAGGGTCTCTTGTTGATAGGGACTTACTTACACAACGGGGTTCACCTGTAGTGCAGGCGCTTAGTCTGCTATGGGATTCTAATCCTCGGGTGGGTTGATAGTTAGGACAAGACATTGTAACGGCCTCGTTATGATATCTCAGTCACACTCCTTCGGAAGAGTGCATGGCGATAGTGGGAGGTATTCATATCGTGTGGGTAAAGCTGTACACCTCTACAGAGTTAACTAAAATCTATTCGAATAGCCGTGTCCCCGGTTATGGACATCACTTGTGGGAAAGCATACATAGTTAGCTTATGTTAGTTTGTTTAGATCTGAAATGATATCTTGAACGCGAAGTTCGCGTGTTAATTTGTTATGGAATGATTTGTGTCACGAATGGTATATTCATGTGATGAGTATAGTTGGAGATTACACTGTTGTTGATCATTACTTACTGTTATACAATGTTTTCTAAAGGTTTTAAAAATGGCAATTTGAATCTATATTGTTTATCTAATTGCAAAACTTGCTTTATGCTATAAATTGACTAGTGTAGTACCCTTCCTTTGATACTTACATGCATCCTTATTTTTCTTGAAAAGTCTCGCGAGTACAACTTTGGACTTAAAAATTGTCCATTTGTTCAGGTGAGAAGTCATTCAAATTGGGTAAAGTACTTCAGATGCTATGACTTTAATCCTAGTTGGTTGCTTGTGGGATTGTGGGCATACCAACTCGGTTATTCCCTTTTTATTTTAACTTGTCTTCCGCTACGATTTATTCGTGTTGTTTATATTTGACCGATTGGCCCTCTTATGCAAACTTGTACATTATGTTTCTTTTCAATGAAGTTGTATTTACGATTCCATTATTCTTGAATATTGTGTATGGATGTGAATACAATGTTGTGTTTGGATATGTGCATGTTAGTCACTGATCCTTGGGAGCTAACATGAGACACCTATCTGGCACTCGGAATCATTTTCGTTTCATGTTAAGTATTGTGCTCTTTTAGCGTAATTACTTAGCTTGAAACGAATCCGATCTCGGGGTACTCACAGCGTTGGTATCAGAGCCATACTGATTGTAGGTTAAAACTGTAGCAATGGACATTATTAGGATTTTGATTTGCAAAAGAATATTTTCAAACTATCAAAAGTTTTGCAAAAATGCAAGTAATGTAATTCCTTTCTTTCTTACCCATCCTAGTATCTATTTTCTTGTCTCCCTATTCATTTGATTTGAGAAAATTTATTTTCTCTATTGCTCGTCTCTCTTTTTCAACACTAGAAACGTTAAATAGTCGTCGGTAAAGAGAATTGGTGGAAGAAAGAGAGAACGAAGCCTTGCTGTGATTTTAAGATTAAGTTAGGGATTATTCTTAGGTATTATACACCCTAGTTATATTCATTAGCTTGTAGACACTGGATTTTGTCAAGACTATTTGCTCTCTTTTGTTCCTAGTAGTCGTGCATCGCCTACGAGCGGGTTGTATCGCAACTACGTCGAAAAACTAACTGTGTTTTCAATTGTGTATTGTGCTGTCCATTTGGACCATAGCACCCCATTTCTTGTTGCTTAAATGTGCTTTTTATTGTGCATCCATGCTAGGTTAAGTCACCCCCCTTTATCAATCGCTTACCTTATGCTTTTTCCCTCGTTCCTTTTTGCCGGTTGCTAACAACTTTTATGGCAACAGGATGTTGGGTCTTAAAACCCATTTGACGTCGGAAGTAATAGAGGACTCACAGCCCATGGGTTCTCAAATCACTGATGTTCAGCCCCCGAATCCTCAACAGCGCAATTCAGAGCACCTCGACGCGCAATTTCAGCACGTGGGTCAGCAAGAAGAAGTGACTCCACCTCAGCCATCCGTGATCGAAGTGTTGACCCAGATGGAACAGAGTCAGCAAGACCAGACTTTGATCTTGCAGCAAATTGCTCAGAAGACCACCAGTGTCCAAGGTGCTCAAATGGCAGTGAGAGGAGCCGATATTTATGGCTCCCGATTTGTTGACTTTCTAAGCACGAAGCCTTCCGTGTTCCTTTGTTCGGAGGATCCTCTCAAGGCCAATGATTGGCTTCGTACCATTGAGCGGAAGTTGATCATCACTCAATGTGCTAACAACGAGAAGGTCTTCTACGCCTCCAACCAAGGTAAAGGGGCCGCTTGTGCTTGGTGGGATAATTTCTGCGCCATGCAGCCCGCCAATCACGTTCCATTGTGGGATGAGTTTCAAATAGCTTTCTGAGAGGCACATGTTCCTTCAAGCATCGTGAGTATTAAGAGACGAGAATTCCTCGCACCAAAGAAAGAAAAAAAATCGGTATTGGAGTATCTCAACAAGTTCAATCATTTGGCTCATTATGCTCCGGACAATGTCTCCACTAATGCAAGGAAGCAAAGCCAGTTCTTAAATGGACTTTCGGAAGTGATGCAGCTGGCACTCGCTGTACACAACTTCTGCAACTTCCAGCACTTGGTTGATAAGGCTATTGTGGTGGAGAATAAGATGCAAGCGGTTGTAGAAGCGCGAAAACGGAAGAGGACTGTACAAATTTTAGCAAGCTGTAATTTTCAAGAACCGGGTGTTTGGCCGCCCGCTTTTCCTGAATTTCAAGATTCGACACCACCGAGAGCTTCCATGCAAGTGTCTCAACTGCCTCAGCAAGAAAACCAGCAAAGGCAGCTGGGAAGAAGCTAAGAAACCGACACAGACAACGCCTGTTAGCTGTATGTTTCACTTGTGGCAATCCGAGTGATTTTGCGGCTTTTTCTCCGGAGAAGCGCCAGGCTTTTACAATTCAAGGTCCAGATCTTCAAGGGTCCCTTGATCAGCAGTCTGATGTCAATTCTCAAAACTCCGGTCGTGCTCATGTGAATCATGTCACCACCGAGGAGGCACAGGAAGCACCCAACGTCGTGTTGGGTACATTTCTAGTCAATTCGACTCCTGCGACCGTGTTGTTCAACTCTAGATCCTCTCATTCCTTCATGTCTAGAGGTTTTGCTACCCTCCACAACATCTCACTCTGCTTGATGCCTGCACCTTTGATGATTCAATCGCCGGGTTCAGAAATGAGAAGCATTCATGAATGTCGTGAAGTCGAGATTGATATCAAAGGGGTCAAGTTTTCGGCCAATCTTATTGTGTTGAAGTTAGAGGGCCTTCATGTTATTCTTGGGATGAATTAGCTATCCAAGAACCATGGTCAAATTGATTGTGCCTGCAAGTCTATCACTCTCAGAAGTCCTCTTGGTTTTCAAGTCGAAATGGTGCCGAAATTGGAGCATCCACATCTTTATGCCATTAGTCGCAAAGAATTGCCGGAATTGAGTGAAGTTCCTGGATGTATTTCCCGAGGAACTACCGGATATGCCACCTACACGAGAAGTTGAGTTCGTGATCGAGCTGCAGCCCAGAACTGCTCCAATATCACAACGACCTTATCGAATGCCGCCAAATGAGTTGGTTGAATTGAAGAAGCAACTCACGAAACTCCAAGAGAAGGGTTTCATTAGGCCGAGCTCCTCACCTTGGGGATGCCTAGCAATATTTGTGAAGAAGAAGGACCATAGTCTATGGATGTGTGTTGACTACCGTCCCTTGAATGAGGTTACCATCAAGAACAAGTATCCGCTTCCGCGGATTGATGATTTGTTCGACCAAAAGACCGGTGCCCGTATTTTCTCCAAAAATGACTTGAGATTGGGCTATCATCAAGTTAGGATCAGATCTGAAGACAACCCCAAGACGGCATTCTCAACTCGTTATGGCTTGTACGAGTACACCGTCATGTCCTTCGGTTTGACAAATGCACCGGCCTTATTCGTGAATCTCATGAACTCAGTGTTCATGGAGTATTTGGATAAATTTGTAGTCATCTTTATTGATGATATTCTTGTATAGTCCAAATCTGAAAGGGAGCATGAAGAACACCTTCGGCTTGTGTTAAAAAAAGCTCTGAGAACATCGACTCTATGCAAAATTCAGCAAATGCGAATTTTGGCTAAATGAAGTCGCCTTTTTGGGTCATGTACTATCCGAAGGAGGAGTTACTGTGGACCCAAGCAAAGTTCAAGATGTACTTAATTGGAGACAGCCCAAGTCCGTCTTCGACATTCACAGCTTCCTCGGTATTGCAGGATATTACCGTCGATTCATCGAGAATTTCTCAAAAATTGCAAGGGCAATGGCACAATTGTTGCAGAAAGAAAAGAAGTATGAATGGTCAGCAGAATGTGAAGCAAGCTTTCTGGTGTTGAAGGATCATTTAACCACTACAGTCGTGCTAGTCCTGCCGGATATTCACAAAAACTTCGATATCTACTGCGATGCATCTTGGCTTGGTCTTAGTTGTGTCCTTATGCAAGAAGGCCGAGTTGTGGCGTATGCATCAAGGAAATTGAGGCCTCATGAGATGAATTATACCACTCATGACCTTGAGCTTACAGCAGTGGTTCATGCTTTGAAGATATCGCGACATTTTCTTATCGGCAATCGTTGCGAAGTCTACACTGATCACAAGATTTTGAAGTATATCTTCACTCAGGGCGATCTGAATCTAAGGCAAAGAAGATGGCTTGAGTTGATCAAGGACTATGATTTGGGACTTCATTATCATTCTGGGAAAGCTAATGTCGTTGTCGATGCATTGAGCCGAAAATCGCAATGCAACTGTATTTCGGTTCGACCCGAAACGGAAGCCCTATGCAACAAATTTCAACTGCTCAACTTGGAGATGGTTAGCGAGGGTTTTCTCGCTGCCTTGGAAGTGAAACCTACCCTAGAGGACCAAATCAAGATGGCCCAAAAGAATGACAAGGGTATGGAAAGAATTAAGAAGAAGATGAAGCTCGGCAAAGCCAAGTGTTTCTCCGAAGACCATCAAGGTGTTTTGTGGTTCGAAAAGCGTTTGGTTGGGCCCAATGACCCAAAGCTTAAATAATTAATCCTCCAAGAAACCCATAACTCTCTTTTCTCCATTCTTCTGGGAAGTTCAAAGATGTATCAAGACTTGAAGCGAAAATTGTGGTGGACTCGGATGACGTGGGAGATTGCACGTTTTGTTGCGGAGTGTGGCATATGTCAATGGGTGAAGGCCGAGCACCAATGGCCAGTGGGTATGCTTCAACCCCTCCCCGTTCCCGAATGGAAATGGGACGAAATTGGGATGGATTTCATCACTGGGCTTCCAAAGACTCAGCAAGGGTATGACTCCATATGGGTAATTGTCGATCGATTATTGAAAGTTGCTCACTTCATTCCCGCCAAGACTATTTATTCGGGAAACCAATTGGCGGAGTTGTACATCTCCAGAATTGTATGTCTCCATGGTGTGTCTAAGATAATTGTTTCAGATCGAGGTACTCAATTCACCTCTCATTTTTGGAATTGCCTCCACGACGCAATGGGAACTCAACTATCCTTTAGCACCACTTACCACCTGCAAACTGGAGGCCAAACCAAGAGGGTGAATAAAATTTTGGAGGATATGTTGAGAGCTTGTGTGCTGTCCTATGGCAAAAAATGGGATAAATGCTTACCGTTCGTGGAATTCTCATATAACAATAGCTATCAAGCAAGCCTCCAAATGTCACCTTTTGAAGTGTTATATGGGAGAAGGTGTAGGTCACAACTCAACTAGTCTGAGTCCGGGGAGAGATAATTCTTTGGACCAGACTTGATTAATGAGGCTGAAGAGCAAGTCCGTGTGATCCGGGAGGGACTACGGACGGCTCAATCTCGTCAAAAGAGCTATGCCGACCGTCGTTGTTATGAGTTGAGTTTGAAGGTGGACGATCATGTTTACCTTAAAGTCTCACCGATAAAAGGAATGCAACGCTTTCAAGTGAAAGGCAAGTTGGCTCCTCGCTACATCGGTCCTTTCTGAATTATAGCGAAACGAGGATAGGTGGCATGTCAGTTGGAGCTACCACCATCACTTTTAGATGTGCACAATGTATTCCATGTTTCTCAACTAAAGAAGTGTCTTCGAGCCCCTACCGAAGCAACTAACTTAGAAGACCTTGATTTGCAACCCAATCTTTCTTATCAGGAGCACCCGATTCGCATTCTTAAAGAAATGGAGCGCAAGACAAGAAATCGCAACATCAAGTTCTTGAAGGTTCAGTGGAGCAACCATACTGAAGATGAAGCAACTTGGGAACGTGAAGACCGGATGCGAACCAAATATCCCGATATTTTCCTTCTACCTGAAATGCCTTCGAATCAAGAAAGGCAAGGTTACACAAAGCAATGGAAAGGAAAATGAATAGCCACTCTTTTGTAACCTTGTAAGGTATCTTAGCAGCTATCTTTGAAGGAAATTAAAATAATAGATGTTGTATTCCATTTTGGAACCTTCCTATCCAACTTCCGAACTACCCAGATCTCGGGGACGAGATCTTTTGTAAGGGGGGGGGGAGGTTTGTAACATCCCCAAGTTAATTAATGATAATTAGTATGCATCTTATCAGCATGCATGGCATTTTGGAAATATTTGCGTCATTTATTGCACTTGGAAAATCTCAAAACAAGGTTAAACCTACACTTCAAAATTTAACTCCAAAAGAAAACAAGAACAAAAACTTTTGATTATCATCTGGAGCTAATTTATTAAAATACTAGAATAATTATAATGAATAAATATAATTTTTACCAAATTTTTGGAACTTAATTTGACCCAAAGAAAATTCAAACTCAAATCAATAACCTATTCCAAGTTTGGATTTAAACTAAGCAAATAAATATTGAACAGTAATGTTTAATAATTTTTGTGAACACTAGGTTGTCCCAGGAACACCTCTGAATTCTTTTAGGATTTTAGGAATTTTATTTCTATTTTTAGAGCCGCGGTCAAATCAGTTGAGCTTTGGTCAAATCTGGAATCTAAAACCTAGCACTGTTCTTATGGCTCGAACCCGAGCACTGTTCTGACTCAGGTCTGACCAGGACCACGCGGTTCGACCACACCACCTAACCCCATCTCACCCCTTCACTGTGCCACTGACCGGCTAGGCCCACCAGTCAGGTCTTTCTTCTTCCCCGTGCGTAGGCGCGCGCAGGAGCTGGGTGCCACGCGCCACGCGAGCTTTGAGCACCTCCGTCACGGTGTTCGCCCACCGCCCATGATAGCCTATCCCAGGGCGCCTCCTTCTCACGCCGCTTATTTCTCCGTCCTCTCCCGAGGATAATACCCTCTCCTTGCACTCCTTTCCCCTCACTTCTCCTCTAGTTGCCGAGGAGAGGGAAGCTCCCTTGAGCTCCATTCTTCGGTAAAGTCCACGCAACCAAGTCCCTCTCCTCCTAATTTGCACACCGTTTTCATTTTCGTGTGTTTGGGCCTTTGTTGTTGCTTGTAGGACCCGGGGCAAACTCGTGCTCCCATTGGCTCCAAAGCGCGCCCCAAAGGTCGTCTTCGTGCCATTCCTAGCTCCGGTAAGTTTGGCCTTCGATCTTGCGCGTCATCATGGGCCATGGAGTATAAGCTTCATTTTCCCTCAACTTATTTACTCAATGCATGACAGGAGATTTGCAATTTGGATTTTTCCCTCTTTTCAGCCGAAGTTCCTGTTCACCGTCCTTTGTCGCAACCGGTAAGCCATTCTCCAATTCCTTGCAATGGCACCATCTCCTTAGCATCCCTATCCATTCTAGCACTTTCATTGCCCTTCGTTTTGCACTAATTGTCTCCCCCCACGTTGAACCTAGCGCCGCCACCACCATTGCCGTGGACGACGCATCCCTGAGCTTCTCCGGCCGTTTGAACCCTCCGGTAAGCTTAACTAAGTCCCATAGTAGCTTATGCGCGCTTTTGTTCGGTCATTGCATCATCAGGGTGGCACATGCACGTAGGGCCGTAGGGCGCCACTGCTCGTCACCGACTAGCCGCCGTTTTAGGGCTCCTCGATCGCTGCCACCGCCAATAGGAGGTCTACAAGGTTGCAAGGAGTCCATTCCTACCCTTAGACGACGCCGGCGTGATACATAATAATGGCGAGCCGAGCCGAAAGCAACCTTATGGTTGCTGCACGCGCTGAAAGTGGCACGCTCCGACCGGTTACTGTAGCCTTTCATTAGAGTTTAATTGCAATCATTAATATTTAATACATGATCTTTGTCGGCCAAGCATTAATTAGCTGCTGAGTTATTTGCGTTTAGTCTCTTTGATATGCGGGCCATGCACTTTAAGTGCATACTAACTTGGGCAGTGAACCAGTGGACCGAGCTCTTAGCTGTTGGTCCATGCACTGTGCATGTAGACCGAGTCAATGACATTAGGGCCCCACCCGTCAGCGCATAGTAAATTGGAGATGAAAAAGACAAATTACACTATGTAGTGGACCCCACACGTCATAGGCTTTGGCTAGATTCCACTCGGTAGAAAAATTGTTTAATCCTTAAGAAAATTCGGGATACATTAATTTGCACACTGAAAATTGTATTAACTTTGGAAATGTATAACTATTTCATTTTAACTCCAAAAATAGAGAAACCAATTTTCTTATTTTTAATTTCGAATGAACTATATATGAAAATAGGTTTCAACTTTGTCCCTGTCACAGAAAATATAGTTGTTGGAGATTGATCCAAAACCTATTTATTTATACGCTAGAAAATGCTTTGAACTTTAAATATTCGTAACTATTTCATCTTAATCCAAAATGGATGAAACCAGTTTTGGTAATTTTCATTTTAAGAGAAATTTATTTTAAAATAGGTTTCAAACATGTCTCTATGGCAGAGAATACATTTTTGTAAAATGATCTATAACTTTATTATGTTTACAATAGAAAAAGGCTAATAACTTTAAAAATGTATAACTAATTCATAAAAATTCCAAATGAGATAAACTCAGTTATTTTGGTCTTATAAAATTATTCTATATTTATCTATGCAATCCTTTTTCCCACTACTACTCTACAAATTTTGGCCAAATAATTAAATTAGCATGAACAGTAATCGGTTCCAATTATTTTGGATTTTTAGAAAATCTGATCTTCAAACCTCTGTAACTTTCTCATAATAAATCCAAATGGAATGAATCTATCACCAAAATTCATCTAAAATTAAGAGCTACCCACTGTATAATTTTCATGCATTACTAGCATTTTGAATTTTTGGCTTATTTGGTGTTAATTGCAATATCGTTCTTTCGATAGATATCTCGACGATACAAATGTATTCATGAGTGTAAACTAAGATTGAACAAGTGGTACAGCAAAGGTGCGAGCACCCTCCTCTTGACCATATTGCTCCTACTGATTTTAAAATGTTTTGTATGGTTTTAACTCTCAATTGCATGCTATTTTGAAAAGTATGTTCATGGGTAGAAATAGTTAATTCCCTACTTGCTGCATTGGCCATCCTTTGAATGTTGATTACCCTTTTACCTTGAATGATTAAGGCTGTATGTTATATGGGATTGTCTGCTAATTTGTAGAATGATGCTTAGCCATGCTAGTAGTTGTAGCCGAAAGCAGTTGATGGTGCTAGTCCATCGGCCGATGGATCGAATTGAATCTTAATGGAATTTGAGGATTATATGGATTTGATTATGTTGAAATTTAGGAAAATGTCCAGATCTTCGTATCTGAATATTATGAACTTGTTGATGGGTTGTTGTTGTGTGTTGGACTTGGACGGGTGATAGGGTGATGAAGGGGTGCTCCCGGAATCGCGTAGCCCCGTCTGGGTATTTGAGGACCGGTCTGTGGTGTGATAACCAAGTCTTACATGCAACCACATGCCAGGATAATGGCGAAGGCTTGGCTTAATAATTTGTTGTGTGTTAGCTATCAGAACATAATCAGATTGACAATTGTTATTGTTATTGTTTAACTGTTCTTTTGTCAATCTGGTGGGGGCATGTATATTGTTCTCTTACGTGCTCTTAAGGGTCTCTTGTTGATAGGGACTTACTTACACAACGGGGTTCACCTGTAGTGCAGGCACTTAGTCTGCTATGGGATTCTGATCCTCGGGTGGGTTGATAGTTAGGACATGACATTGTAACGGCCTCGTTATGATATCTCAGTCACACTCCTTCGAAAGAGTGCATGGCGATAGTGGGAGGTATTCATATCGTGTGGGTAAAGCTATAGACCTCTACAGAGTTATCTAAAATCTATTCGAATAGCCGTGTCCCCGGTTATGGACATCACTTGTGGGAAAGCATGCACAGTTAGCTTATGTTAGTTTGTTCAGATCTGAAAGGATATCTTGAATGCGAAGTTCGCGCGTTAATTTGTCATGGAATCATTTGTGTCACAAATGGTATATTCGTGTGATGAGTATAGTTGGAGATTATACTGTTGTTGATCATTACTTATTGTTATAAAATGTTTTCTAAAGGTTTTAAAAATGGCAATTTGAATCTGTATTGTTTATCTAATTGCAAAACTTGCTTTATGCTGAAAATTGACTAGTGTAGTAGCCTTCTTTTGATACTTACATGCATCCTTATTTTTCTTGAAAAGTCTCACGAGTGCGACTTTATACTTAAAAATTGTACATTTGTTCAGGTGAGAAGTCATTCAAATTGGGTAAAGTACTTCAGACGCTACGAATTTAATCCTAGTTGGTTGCTTGTGGGATTGTGGGCATGCCAACTCGGTTATTCCCTTTTTATTTTATGTTGTCCTCCGCTACGATTTGTTCGTGTTGTTTATATTTGGCCGATTGGCCCTCTTATGCAAACTTGTACATTATGTTTCTTTTCAATGATGTTGTATTTATGATTCCATTATTCTTGAATATTGTGTATGGATGTGAATACAATGTTGTATTTGGATATGTGCATGTTAGTCACTGATCCTTGGGAGCTAACATGAGACACCTATCCGGGCACTCGGAATCATTTTCGTTTCATGTTAAGTATTGTGCTCTTTCAGCGTAATTATTTAGCTTGAAACGGATCCAATCTCGGGGTCCCCACAGTGTCGGTATCAGAGCCATACTGACTGTAGGTTAAAGCCGTAGCAATGGACGTTATTAGGATTTTGATTTGCAAAAGAATATTTTCAAACTATCAAAAGTTTTGCAAAAATGCAAGCAATGTAATTCCTTTCTTTCTTACCCATCCTAGTATCTATTTTTCTGTCTCCCTATTCATTTGATTTGAGAAAATTCATTTTCTCGATTACCCGTCTCTCTTTTCCAACACTAGAAACGTTAAATAGTCATCGGTAAAGAGAATTGGTGGAAGAAAGAGAGAATGACGCCTTGCTATGATTTTAAGATTAATTTTGGGATTATTCTTAGGTATTATACACCCTAGTTATATTCATTAGCTTGTAGACGTTGGATTTTGTCAAGACTATTTGCTCTCTTTTGTTCCTAGTAGTTGTGCATTGCCTACAGGCGGGTTGTATCGCAACTACGTCAAAAAACTAACTGTGTTTTCAATTGTGTATTGTGCTGTCCATTTGGACCATAGCACCCCATTTCTTGTTGCTTAAATGTGTTTTTCATTGTGCATCCATGCTAGGTTAAGTCACCCCCCTTTATCAATCGCTTACCTTATGCTTTTTCCCTCGTTCCTTTTTGCCAGTTGCTAACAAGTTGTATGGCAACAGGATGTCTGGTCTTAAAACCCATTTGACGTCAGAAGTAATAGAGGACTCACAGCCCATGGGTTCTCAAATCACTAATGTTCAGCCCCCGAATCCTCAATAGCACAATCCGGAGCACCCCGACGCGCAATTTCAGCACGTGGGTCGGCAAGAAGAAGTGACTCCACCTCAGCCATCCATGATTGAAGTGTTGACCCAGATGGAACAGAGTCAGCAAGACTAGACTCTGATCTTGCAGCAAATTGCTCAGAACACCGCCAGTGTCCAAGGTGCTCAAATTGCAGCGAGAGGAGCCGATCTTTATAGCTCCCGATTTGTTGACTTTCTAAGCATGAAGCCTCCCGTGTTCACTTGTTTGGAGGATCCTCTCAAGGCCGATGATTGGCTTTGCACCATTGAACGGAAGCTGATCATCACTCAATGTGCTGACAACGAGAAGGTCTTCTACGCCTCCAACCAACTTGTAGGGGCAACTTGTGCTTGGTGGGATAATTTCTGCGCCATGCAGCCCGCCAATCACATTCCATCATGGGACGAGTTTCGAATAGCTTTCCGAGAGGCACATGTTCCTTCAAGCATCGTGAATTCCTCGCACTAAAGCAAGAAAACAAGTTGGTATTGGAGTATCTCAACGAGTTCAATCATTTGACTCGTTATGCTCCGGACGATGTCTCCACTAATGCAAGGAAGCAAAGCTAGTTCTTAAATGGACTTTCGGAAGTGATGCAGCTGGCACTCGCTGTACACGACTTCCGCAACATCCAGCACTTGGTTGATAAGGCTATTGTGGTGGAGAATAAGATGCAAGCGGTTGTAGAAGCGCGAAAACGCAAGAGGGCTGCACAAATTTCGGCAAGCTATAATTTTCAAGAACCAGGTGTTTGGCCGCCTGTTTTTCCTAAATTTCAAGATTCGACACCACCGAGAGCTTCCATGCAAGTGTCTCAACTGCCTCAGCAAGAAACCTAGCAAAGGCAGCCTAGGAAGAAGATAAGAAACCGACGCAGACAATGCCTGTTAGCTGTATGTTTCACTTGTGGCAATCCGGGTAATTTTGTGACTTTTTGTCCGGAGAAGCGCCAGGCTTTTACAATTCAAGGTCCAGATCTTCAAGGGTCCCTTGATCAGTAGTCTGATGTCATTTCTCAAAACACCGATCGTGCTCATGTGAATCATGTCACCACCAAGGAGGCGCAGGAAGCACCCGACGTCGTGTTGGGTACATTTCTAGTCATTTCGACTCCTACGACCGTGTTGTTCAACTGTAGATCTTCTCATTCCTTCATGTCTAGAGGTTTTGCTACCCTCCACAACATCTCACTCTGCTTGATGCCTGCACCTTTGATGATTCAATCACCGGGTTCGGAAATGAGAAGCATTCATGAATGTCGTGAAGTCGAGATTGATATCAAAGGGGTCAAGTTTTCGGCCAATCTTATTGTGTTGAATTTAGAGGGCCTTGATGTTATTCTTGGAATGAATTGGCTGTCCAAGAACCATGGTCAAATTGATTGTGCCTGCAAGTCTATCACTCTCACAAATCCTCTTGGTTTTCAAGTCGAAATGGTGCCGAAATTAGAGCATCCACATCTTTATGCCATTAGTGGCAAAGAATTGCCGGAATTGAGTGAAGTTCCAATGGTGTGTGAGTTCTTGGATGTATTTCCCGAGGAAGTACCGGATATGCCACCTGCACGAGAAGTTGAGTTCGTGATCGAGCTGCAGCCCAGAACTGCTCCAATATCACAACGACCTTATCGAATGCCGCCAAATGAGTTGGTTGAATTGAAGAAGCAACTCGCGAAACTCCAAGAGAAGGGTTTCATTAGGCCGAGCTCCTCACCTTGGGGATGCCTGGCTATATTTGTGAAGAAGAAGGACCATAGTCTATGGATGTGTGTTGACTACCGTCCCTTGAATGAGGTTACCATCAAGAACAAGTATCCGCTTCCGCGGATTGATGATTTGTTCGACCAAAAGACTGGTGCCCGTATTTTCTCCAAAATTGACTTGAGATTGGGCTATCATCAAGTTAGGATCAGATCTGAAGACATCCCCAAGACGGCATTCTCAACTCGTTATGGCTTGTACGAGTACACCGTCATGTCCTTCGGTTTGACAAATGCACCGGCCTTATTCGTGAATCTCATGAACTTAGTGTTCATGGAGTATTTGGATAAATTTGTAGTCATATTTATTGATGATATTCTTGTATACTCCAAATCTGAAAGGGAGCATGAAGAACACCTTCGGCTTGTGTTAAACAAGCTCCGAGAACATCGACTCTATGCAAAATTCAGCAAATGCGAATTTTGGGTAAATGAAGACGCCTTTTTGGGTCATGTACTATCTGAAGGAGGAGTTGCTGCGGACCCAAGCAAAGTTCAAGATGTACTTAATTGGAGACAGCCCAAGTCCGTCTTCGACATTCGCAGCTTCCTTGGTCTTGTAGGATATTACCATCGATTCATCGAGAATTTCTCAAAAATTGCAAGGCCAATGACACAATTGTTGCAGAAAGAAAAGAAGTATGAATAGTCAGCGGAATGTGAAGCAAGCTTTCTGGTGTTGAAGGATCGTTTAACCACTGCAGTCGTGCTAGTCCTGCCGGATATTCACAAAAACTTCGATATCTACTGCGATGCATCTTGGCTTGGTCTTGGTTGTGGCCTCATGAGATGAAGTCGCCTTTTTGGGTCATGTACTATCCGAAGGAGGAGTTGCTGTGGACCCAAGAAAAGTTCAAGATGTACTTAATTGGAGACAGCCCAAGTCCGTCTCCGACATTCGCAGCTTCCTCGGTCTTGTAGGATATTACCGTCGATTCATCGAGGATTTCTCGAAAATTGCAAGGCCAATGACCCAATTGTTGAAGAAAGAAAAGAAGTATGAATGGTCAGCGGAATGTGAAGCAAGCTTTCAAGTGTTGAAGGATTGTTTAACCACTGCACCCATGCTAGTCCTGCCAGATATTCACAAAAACTTCGATATTTACTGCAATGCATCTTGCCTTGGTCTTGGTTGTGTCCTTATGCAAGAAGGCCGAGTTGTGGCGTATGCATCAAGGAAATTGAGGCCTCACAAGATGAATTATCCCACTCATGACCTTGAGCTTGCAGCAGTGGTTCATGCTTTGAAGATATGGCGACATTTCCTTATCGGCAATCGTTGCGAAGTCTACACTGATCACAAGAGTTTGAAGTATATCTTCACTCAGGCCGATCTGAATCTAAGGCAAAGAAGATGGCTTGAGTTGATCAAGGACTATGATTTGGGACTTCATTATCATCTAGGGAAAGCCAATGTCGTTGCCGATGCATTGAGCCGAAAATCGCAACGCAACTGTATTTCAGTTCGACTTGAAATAGAAGCCCTATGCAACGAATTTCAACGGCTCAACATGGAGATGGTTAGCGAGGGTTTTCTCGCTACCTTGGAAGTGAAACCTACCCTAGAGGACCAGATCAAGATGACCCAAAAGAATGACAAGGGTATGGAAAGAATTAAGAAGAAGATGAAGCTCGGCAAAGCCAAGTGTTTCTCCGAAGACCATCAAGGTGTTTTGTGCTTCAGAAAGCGTTTGGTTGTGCCAAATGACCCGAAGCTTCAAGAATTAATCCTCCAAAAAGTTCATAACTCTCTTTCTCCATTCATCCGGGAAGTTCAAAGATGTATCAAGACTTGAAGCGAAAATTGTGGTGGACTCGGATGAAGCGGGAGATTGCACGTTTTGTTGCGGAGTGTGACATATGTCAATGGGTGAAGGCTGAGCACCAACGGCCAGTGGGTATGCTTCAACCCCTCCCTGTTCCCGAATGGAAATGGGATGAAATTGGGATGGATTTCATCACCGGGCTTCCAAAGACTCAGCAAGGGTATGACTCGGTATGGGTAATTGTCGACCGATTGTTGAAAGTTACTCACTTCATTCCCGCCAAGACTACTTATTCAGGAAACCAATTGGCGGAGTTGTACATCTCCAGAATTGTATGTCTCCATGGTGTGCTTAAGATAATTGTTTCAAATCGAGGTACTCAATTCACCTCTCATTTTTGGAATTGCCTCCACGAAGCAATGGGAACTCAACTATCCTTTAGCACCGTTTACCACCCGCAAACTGGAGGCCAAACCGAGAGGGTGAATCAAATTTTGGAGGATATGTTAAGAGCTTGTGTGCTGTCGTATGGCAAGAAATGGGATAAATGCTTGCCGTTCGCAGAATTCTCCTATAACAATAGCTATCAAGCAAGCCTCCATATGTCACCTTTTGAAGTGTTATATGGGAGAAGGTGTAGGACACCACTCAACTAGTCTGAGTCCGGGGAGAGACAATTCTTTGGACCGGACTTGATTAATGAGGCTGAAGAGCAAGTCCGTGTGATCTGGGAGAGACTACGGACGACTCAATCTCGTCAAAAGAGCTATGTTGACCGTAGTCGTTGTGAGTTGAGTTTTGAGGTGGACGATCATGTTTACCTTAAAGTCTCTCCAATAAAAGGAATGCAACGCTTTCAAGTCAAAGGCAAGTTGGCTCCTCGCTACATTGGTCCTTTCCAAATTATAGCGAAACGAGGATCGGTGGCATATCAGTTGGAGCTACCACCATCACTTTCAGATGTGCACAATGTATTCCATGTTTCTCAACTAAAGAAGTGTCTTCGAGTCCCTACCTAAGCAACTAACTTAGAAGACCTTGATTTGCAACCCGATCTTTCTTATCGAGAGCACCCGATTCGCATTCTTCAAGAAATGGAGCGCAAGATAAGAAATCGCAACATCAAGTTCTTGAAGGTTCAGTGGAGCAACCATACTGAAGATGAAGCAACTTGGGAATGTGAAGACCGGATGCGAACCGAATATCCCGATCTTTTTCCTTCTACCTGAAATGCCTTCGAATCTAGAAAGGCAAGGTTAAACAAAGCAATGGAAAGGAAAATGTAATAGCCACTCTTTTGTAACCTTGTAAGGTATCTTAGCAGCTATCTTTGAAGGAAATTAAAACAATAGATGTTGTATTCCATTTTGGAACCTTCCTGTCCAACTTCCGAACTACCCAGATCTCGGGGATGAGATCTTTTGTAAGGGGGGGAGGTTTGTAACATCCCCGAGTTAATTAGTGATAATTAGTATCCATCTTATCAGCATGCATGACATTTTTGAAACATTTGCGTCATTTATTGCACTTGGAAAATCTCAAAATAAGGTTAAACCTACACTTCAAAATTTAACTCCAAAAGAAAACAAGAACAAAAACTTTTGATTATCATCTAGAACTAATTTATTCAAATACTAGAATAATTATAATGAATAAATATAATTTTTGCCAAATTTTTGGAACTTAATTTGACCCAAAGAAAATTCAAACTCAAATCAATAGCCTATTCCAAGTTTGGATTTAAAATAAGCAAATAAATATTGAACAGTAATGTTTAATAATTTTTATGAACACTAGGTTGTCCCAGGAACACCTCTGAATTCTTTCAGGATTTTAGGAATTTTATTTCTATTTTTAGAGCCGCGGTCAAATCTGTTGAGCTTTGGTCAAATCTGGAATCTAAAACCTAGCACTGTTCTTATGGCTCGATCCCGAGCATTATTCCGACTCAGGTCTGACCTGGACCACGCGGTTCGACCACACCGCCTAACCCCATCTCACCCCTTCGCTGTGCCACTGACCGGTTTTAGAGGAACAACTTTCGTATGTCTTGTCTGTTTTTCTCACCCTTCTTCCCTTGGCCTCAAGCATCTCCTTATATAGCGCCTGTGACGGATCCTATCCGAACACGTTTGACGAATCATATCCATACTGTTTTGTTCCAACCCATTAAGTGTGTGGCCCTATAGGTTCAAATGTGATCGGTTGTGATTCGGGAACCCTTTCCAACCATGAGTCGTTAGCAGTACCAAGCAGCACATAACGATTCCCTAACACGCATAGAATATATCGGACGAACCTTAATGCAATATGATCTATGACTAGGTCTTTATCACCTACGAACAGCTCGTAACTCCTTACGACCAGTTAGTGATTATGTTCTTTCCACGACCACCCCGGAGGTCTTCTAAGACCACCCGGAGGTCTTTTAGGACCACCCGGAGGTCTTCTATGACCACCTAGGTGGTCTTCCAAGACCACCCGGAGGTCTTCCATGATCACCCAGGAGATCTTCCAAGACCACCCGAAGGTCTTCTAGAACCACCTAGGAGGTCTTCCTGGACCACCCGGAGGTCTTACAGATGTGGAGAACAGATATCAGCCGTACGACCTATTTGTGTATTATCCCTTTGCCTCATGACATCTGGTTGAACTCCAGGTGAGATTATGTCATCCATGGACTGTTCTATACTTTCTCGATCAAGTGTCAAATAACTTCATGTGGTTGACACTTCGACCAATAGTGGCATGTCCATGCACTTTCTTTATTCAACCACAACGAGGGGCCTAGAGACATCTCTCCTGTTATGTTAGGAGTGGCAAATCCCATATCCGACCGGTCACATTCCTCCCCATATTTCATAGCATACCCGAAAGCTACCTTTATAACTACCCAGTTACGGTGTAGCATTTGGCAACTCCTAAGAGTGCTATTACACATGTAGGAAACCATGCTGATCTCAGGTCTAAGGATTATACATCATCATTGCTTGAGACCAACTAATGACATACGAAATCATAACAATCTCAACAGTGTCTCAAGGTGGGTCTTATCCAACACCATATTCTCTAACGTGTGTCCATATTATTGGTTTGATATCTCCATATTTATGACTCGTGAAACATAGTCATCAACCAATACATATGCTAGTCTATTCATAAGTGTCCTCATATGTTTCCAACCAGGGAACATTTAAGAATAATCATCGCATAAATATAGAGTTTCACAAACAAGTCACATACTCATTAATCTTCATAACTGATGATTCATTCAAGGAACAGAATAACACTTATTCAATAACACATAAACATAGACGTGATATCATCATCTCCATGGTTGCCTCTAGGGCATATCTCCAACAATATCGTGGGCTTTGAAATTAGCAACAAATGCAGAATGGGAGTAGAGACTCAGATTGTGATACTTGGAGCAAGTGACTCGCTCATGAAGATGACCAATCATCTAATATGGAGGATGACGCCTCTGAATGTGAAGTGGAGCCCCTAGGGGAGATAGCTCCTCTTCGACCTCTGCAGGTACTGCTGATGATGAAGATGAAGTAGGAGCCTCAACTGAAGGTGAAGAAGTCGAAGCAGGTTCTTGAATTGGAACAGGAGCGTCAGCAGCAAGCGGGAGACCATCATCGACTCCATCAACATCTTCCTCTACAAAGATGCTCTCCATCACCTGTATGTAACCTGAAATGTCTGATCTAGCTCCAGGGCTAGTTTCATCAAATGCGACATTGCATGTCTCCTGAATAACGTTAGTCTCAACATTAAGGACCCAAAAACCCTTCGAATGTGCATGATAACCTAGAAATAAACCATCATAAGTCCTTGACTCAAATTTATCTTGATTTCTTGTCTTGAGAATGAAACACTTGGCTATAAAAACTAAAAAATGAGAAACATAGGGTTTTCTACCAAGTAGAAGCTCACATGGTGTCTTTCCCAAAGACGGTCTCAAGAAGACACGATTTGCGATATGGCAAGCTGTAGCAATAGCTTCAGTCTAGAACCTCCTCAGAGTGCTATACTCATCTAGCATTGTCCTAGCCATCTCGACTAAGGTTCTATTCTTCCTTTCCACCATGCCATTTTGTTGAGGGACGTGTGGAGAGGAGAACTGATGCCCAATACCGCACTCAGCAGAGAAAGAGGCAAATGAGGCATTCTTGAACTCTGTGCCATTGTCACTACGAATCGCTCTCAAGGCACTGGATAGATCAAAAGGCAAGCAAAGAACAAGATTATGAAAATGATCAAAAGCTTCATCCTTCGAAGCAAAAAAGAACACCAAAGAATATCTCGAGAAATCATCGACTATGACAAGAATGTACCATTTTCTACCGGCTAACTGAACCCTAGCAGGACCAATAGTATCCATGTAAAGCAACTATCCTAGTCCGTCAGTCATGACCATAGTCAATGAAGGGTGTGAGGCGGCAACTTGCTTGCCGTGCCTACAGGGCGTACATACAGCATCCTTGATGGCTTTGAGTTTGGAAAAACCTCTCATGAGATCAAGGTTGCTAACTTGTGTTAGATGATCAAAACCAATGTACCCCAAACGACGGTGCCAAATCTAGAACTCAAAAGAAGATGCAATTAAACACTTGAGAGATACAGCAAGAGATTCAGAAAAGTTAGCTCCAAAGATCCTACCAACTCTAGAAATCCCAAAGACAAGCTCACAAACTGAATCAAGCACACGACAAGCATTTTTCTTAAACCTAGTCTAATAGTCATCATCAAGAAGTTGCAAGATAGAAAGCAAATTGTACCTTAGCTTGTCCACAAGGACAACGTCCTCTAGATGAACTTGTTGTTCACCCTGATTGATCCCGTTCCTTCAATTTTCTCTTGTGTATCATCTACAAAGATGATGAAATCATCACCTGTTAACCGCGTGAAGGAGGTGAACCATCTTGAGTCTCCGGTGATGTGACGTGAACAGCCGTAATCGACAAACCATGTGTTCTTCCCCCTTCCGCGGTGATCCTAAAAATCAAGGCACAGTAGATCGATGTGTCTCAATACTGGGGTTAGTTAAACATGACTTGGGAAGTCACTACTGAGACACATGTCCACTAGAAGCATGTAAAGAAAATTTGCTAGCCTTGATTCTACTTGAGGTTCTATCACAAGCAATGGTTACAAGAACATGAGATGCATCCTATCTAGGAACATGATGATGATAAGTATGTGAAACAAATCCTAGTCCAAGTTTCTTTTTTTTTAGATGACCATGTCTCATGAAAGCTCTACGTTGATGAGATGAAATTCTAGCAAAAAATTTCCTAGCATTTTTCAACCTATGCCAATAGAACTCAAGCAAATGCCCATCCTTCTTGCAATAGGTGCAATGGTACTTGGTACCACTAGGAGATGCACCTTTTGACTCAGAAGGTGGTTGGGCAAAACCTGCATATTTGAAAAGAGTTTTTGTAGGTTGGGTTTTGAACTCAACTAAGCCATCTTACAAGACTTGAATGACATTTAGCTTGGACTTGTCTTGGGTAAAGTTGTATCCTAACCCTTGCTTTCTATAAGGAGTTTTGGACTTATCAAGAATTATGTTGAATTGTTTCTTACCCTTAGAAATTTTTTCTAATGTGTCCTTGAGATAAGCATTTCCTTTTTCAAGTTTAGGATATGATTCACAAGTTTTAACCTTAACGGCTCTAGTATGCTTCTCCTTATGAATAGCAACTTCAAGCTTAAGGGCTTCACATGAAGCACAAGGAGCATAATTAATTTTATCCTTAAGCTTGGCATACTTAACTCTAACTGCTTCTAACATGTCATTCACTTCATGTTCACTTTCTGAGCAGAAAGGGCAAGTGCTAGACTCAGCCTTATTAGAAGCTACCAACTTGCTAGATTCAAAGCATTTTTCACATAAAGTAGATTTAAACTCAATCAACTCAGTCCTAGCATTTTCTAGTTGGTGCATGGCAACATCCCGAGCATTTTGCAACTTAGCAAGTTCAAAGTGTAAAGGATGGCAATATGAAGATTCATCAACATCAAAGATTCTTAGCATTCAGTAGTTCTAGCATCAGATTATCAAATTGTGATTGTAAGTCCTTTTTACTAACCATGGTGAACTCTAATGCCTTATCCTGACTAGGCAATTGCTCATATATAGTATCACATCTAGCTTAGAGAACATCATATAATGGAGGTACCTCATCGATGTCGTCGATGTCGACAGAGTCAGCCATGAAGCACATATCGGTGAAGTCCTTTGCCTTCCCTTTCTTCTTCTCTAGAGGGAGCTCCTCCTCCTTGTCCTCCTCGCTCCTGGAGTCCACATCGCTCATGAATTTCTCTCCAAAACATCAAGGACCTAGTGATCAGCCTTCATGAGCTTGACAGCATCAAACTTGGACTTGTTCCCTGGAGGCTTCCTCCAAGATGTCTTCTCCTCCATGTGAGGGGATTTGGGACAGTTCGCCCGGATGGGGTAGAGATCTCCATACTCATAGCATGTCACAGGGTCGCCTCTCTTCTTGTTCCTTATATTGTGATAGGCTCGTGTGAACTTTTTGGCTAGAAGGGCTAATTCAGTCTCAGGGATAGTCTCAAGTTCTTCTTCATGGATTACAGACAAACAAGCAAGTGAGAAAATCCAGAGGAAGATTCAGAAGAGCCATCAGAAGTTCTCTTAAGAAGGTTAGCTACTAAAACCATGTTCTCCTTCTTGGGATGATCAACCCTCTTGAGCTCATGAGTCTTGAGCTTGCTATAAAGCAACTCCAAAGTGAGATTAGAGAGATTGACATTCTCTTCAATGGAAATAGCTTTCATCTCCCACTCCTTGGTGTTGATTGCGGCCAAGAGATGGGTAGCATTCTCAAACTGAGAATACTCGATGTCGACCGCTATCAACTGATTGAGCATTTTAATGAAGCGAGTGAATACATCATCGATGCTCTCTCCAGGATGCATCTCGAACTTGTTGTATTCTCGCTTGAAGACCGTTTGATGTACTTGTTTGATTTGGGACAAACCGTCATGATAGGTTTCGAGGGTGTGCCAAATCTCGTACGCAGTCTCAAGGTGACTGATCCTGTCATACTCTTGTCTACCAAGCCCAGCCTATAGCAGCTTCTTTGTCTTATGGTTGTTAGCCAAGAGGGCTGCTGAAGCCGGTGTAGCAACCTCAAGCAAGATGAGTGGGGCTCGAACAACCTCCCATATGGCTTGACATTCGTTCTGCAGGTAGACACCCATGCGATTCTTCCAATAGGCATAGTCGAGCCCATCGAAGATATACGGCTTGGTGGAGTACTTCTCCATCTCCAAGTTCAGTGCCTAGTTAAGATCAAGAGTGAACTAATTGGGTTCTGATACCACTTGTTGGACCAAAATGGCGACTAGAGGTGGGTGAATAGGAGCTCCGCCTATTTTTTCCCTTCATCGGATTCCACTCAATTTTCTCTCCACTAGCTATGAAAGCTACGAAGATCAATGAAGAAGCACAACGGATTTCTTGTATTGAATCTAATCGAAACCCCAAAGCGCAATAACTAAAAACAGCAAAAACTCAAATTAAAATGAGTCGGGCAGCATTACCAGGTGAACAGTAGCGGTAGTACCGAGTGAATAGTAAAAAAACATGTGAACAGTAAAATAGCACGAACCAAAGACCAAAATCGGCTCAACTTTTGATCCGGTGATCCAAATCCCCTCAAATTTCGAACATAGCCCATCAAGAAGGTCAGGAACCTATTCCAATGGACGATTAGGAAGATCGAAGCCAAGGTTCCATGAATTTTATAGATGAGGGAAGGAGGGCACAAGAACCTTGGAAAATCGAACTTTGATCCTAGAACTTGCTTATGGGTAACAGATGATCAAGATGACTCTAGATGTATTTCCACATGTCACAACTAGCAAGATCTCAGTAAGAAACCAAAGGATCACCAAAAACCAAAAAATCACCAAAGAGAGAGTAAGAACAAGAAGAGACTCATCTTGAATAATCTTGCTTTAATTGATTTGAGATTGAAGTTAGTTTACCGCCACTACACCATGGAGGACAAAAGCTCAACACTTGAGCACACAATCAATCCATCTCTCACAAACCATAGCCTCAACTACTCCAAAATCCCAAAAACACAAATTAGGGTTTCTCACTTGGAAGGAATTAGGAACTCCACATCCGGACATCCCCTTATATAGTGGAGGCTAGGCTATGAGAGGAAACAATAATAGCCACCCGTTTAGCCCACACACAAACGAGTCTACAACCACGCACTCTTCTCAAAGCGGAAGACGAACTGGGCTTCCCCAATTCGTTTCTATGTCATCCTTAACTTCATTTGACCTAAACCGCCTGTCCTTGTGCCATATTGTACCGCGGATTAGCCAAAGGTCATCAAGGCGGTATTTTGGTGAAATTACAAAAATACCCCTTCTTGATCCTTATCCGAAGAATGAGTTCAATCTTCATAAAGCAATCTCATGCTTCACCACATGTATGTTTATCAAATAGCTCTCTTCGTATCACAAGTCTCTTCCATCCGGCTCCTACAGAAACCACTATGGCACTTGCATCGACCCCCGCACCGCTTGATGCAACCCGTCGCACCGAACTTCCCGTTCGGTCATCCTTGTCCATTTTGCACTATGCTTGAGTCCGCTGACTTCACCCGGCATCCTCGATCGTTCTAGACCTTAGCTCTCCAAACCTAGTCCCGATCATCCTCCCTGTTGACTTCCAAGCGTCCTACACAATAATAGACCAAGAAATCAATTTCGAGAATAAGTTCTTCATAACTTGACCCACGTTAGTCAAAACACACATCATGCAACACATATGCACTAAAATCCATGAAACTGACCTAACCTAAGAACATCACTGATTGACGACGTTAGCCAAATGCTTTTGAAATTTGCCAAAAACACGTGTTTCAACGAACCCTCAACACCATTTGCAATTGTATCGTCATCCTAAGATCATGAGTATATCCCCATGATATCCGCAATAGCATAATTTAATCTTTCCTAACCAGGTGAAAAACTGCTCTGTGGCAACACAACACCGTATCTGAAAGTAATAGTTTACGATTTGATAATAATATTAATAAACCATGTTCATTGAAATATCAAGATATAAAGACTACTTGTATTTAAAAACATGCAGGCATACAGGCATATTTTGATTACATCTATTGAAGCTTTCATTGTATTAGTTGATTTTTATTGTATAAATCTTTGCGCAACCCTGCATGGCACGCATCTCCTTGAAAAATTCTGCACCTTTATCACTCCGCGATGAATTGAATGTTCCCAAAACCTTCGCATACACAAACACCAAAGCAAAAAAATCTTGACATACAGTTGAGCTAATATATGCTTCTACGAATAACAGGTGGTATTCAAGATACCTCCTTTGTTTTAGAGGTCTACAAAATCCCACAATAATCCTTAAATCAGAAAAATTATTACAAACTCTCTCATTGATCAAGACAACAAAAGTATGCATCTCTTATTTCAGTGGAGCCATATTATAACCATGTAGATTAATCATATATAGCTATTACAATTATTTTTTATTGTACAACAATTTTTTTCAGAAGGCATAGATCTAGATAACAAATACAATATGTTGCAATATCTAGCTGCGTAATTGTGTGGGTAATTCCCCTAGTATATAAAAACAACATGCGAGATTCAAGGCATCTCATTCGCTTTGAGGGCATGAAAATCCCACAATAATCCTAAAAAAATTCCAAGAAATTTTCTCATTAATTGACATGAAAAGAGATGGATCTATTGCGATTGTTTTGGTGAGGCCAAATTATAACAATGCAGGTTAATAATAGATAGATGTTAGAGACAAATACAATTATATAAAAACATGTTATAGTATCTAGCTGTGCAATTGCGCGGGTAATTTAGCTATTTGAATAAACAAGCGACACGAGAAATAGCCAATATTATGGCAGGCGGGAGGCAAGGAGCTAAAGAAGCAGTGATCACTTTCGTCATGGAAACTGACAAGGAATTTCACCTGATAAGATCAATCTGCACGGAGCAATAGTAGTCGCTCATCGGAAAATTACTACTTTTCACTACCAGAAGAGCAAGTAGCCTTAGAATTTAGAAGAATAATGGCACAAGTACCTGTCAGTGAGAAGGTGGATGTTGTGTATGGCTCATATCTAACAAGGTGAAAGGAAGGGGATGTGTCTAAAAAGTGGGAGGTCTGAGTCAAACATGTAATCGGGGTATAAATATATACCGCCGTCCAATTGTAACCCTAACTAGAAAAAAGAAAGAAACTCCTCATAAAGATGGAGCCGCCGCGATTCGGCTCTCGAGGACGTAGGCTTTGCCAAACATCGCAAACAAATTCTCGTGCCCTTGTGTGCTTGCTATGATTGTTCTCTCACGTAAAGGGTTGTCGCTGGTTCCAATAGTGGACCATGTCGGCTAGTGACGACATTCCTCCATTTTGTACCGGCAGCCTCAGCGACAGCTTGTCATCGGAGGACGAAGTCGTAGAGGAGCAAGATAGATCTTGTAGGATGGGAGCGTAGGCTTCGTCATCGCATGGACTCCGTCTTCCTCCTCTGCCCCATCTATCCAGTGCCGACACCAACTCCACCCCAAATCTCATTTCTTTCGCCTCCACCCGTCACGCCCCTACGTGATTGTCCACCACTACAACCTCGTAGCATAGCTCTGCCATGTGGCACTCGGCATCCTAGGGGACTCCTCACCACCGCCTTCGTTGGCATGATCTTCAACATCTTGGTCGTATGTGAGTTCACATGCCTCGGCCTTCACCACTCCGTCAGCAGCGTCCTCACCCTCGTGCTCTCTGTAGTTTTCCCCAGTCATCACCGTGGTCCACAACTTCAGCATTTGCACGTAGGGCGGTCTCCACCATCCGCTGTGCTAGTCATGGCTCCTCGTTGTGCGCTACCACCGCTGCCTGATTTAGATGGACAGCTCAGCCTAGGTGTGAAGGTGTTGCGCCTAGACTGCAATAGTGCCTCTTCGTTGAGCTACTTTTCTGCTTTGATCGCTATGTGCTGCAGTTCAGTCATAGTGGAACATGGCTGAAAGTTGATTAGCTTAAAAATGTTACGGTTCAGCCCATGCATGAATCTCGCCATTATTTGTTCGTTGTCCTCCTGAACTCGGCTCCAAATCAAGAGTTGCTCCATCTGCATGTAGTAGTCTTCGACGGATTGTGCGCCTTGCTTTAGCTCCTGCAATTGAGTAAGAACATCTCGACAAAAATGTACAGGAACAAAACGAGTACGTATCTCTCGCTTCATTGCTTCCCACGTGATGATAGGAGGCTGACCGTTGTCACTGTGGTCGTTCTGAACTTTCTCCCACCACATGAGCGCATAGTCCTCAAATTACAATGAAGCAAGCTTGATTTTACTGTCTTCGCTGAAATTTTGCATACGGAAGATCTTGTCCACGCGCATCTCCCACTTTTGATATGCTTTCGGATCTGCACCATCAACAAATTTAGGCATAGTAATTTTTACCTTAGTGAGAGGATCTCCCTCCTCATGTGATACTGGGACACGTCCAGCACGACCACATCCAACACGGCCGCAGAAGTTACTGTGATCTATCAGTGCCCAGTTTGCATCGTAGTCCTCCTCAAAGGCATCAACAAAGTGCGCATCGTCGTTGTCGGAGCCTGGCTCGTAGCGACCAAGCCCTCCTCGTAGGAAGCCTCCACGGGCACCACCACGTGTAGTGGCTCGCCCACGTGCAGCTCCTGGTGGAAGAAGATGTACATCCTATGGTACGGGTGGTAGACGTGCTTGTCGTTGCGGGTGAGCTTGCTCTTCCTCCCATTGAACTCGGGCAGCCATCTCAGCGTAGGTCTCATTGAGTTCGTGCTACACCATTGTGTTTTCACCTATAACAGGGTTAGTGATAGAATTATTGCGCCATTCTTTTAGTTCTTGTAAGTCAGTATCAATATGTTCAAGCACTTCATTAAACCCCTCTACAATTCTCTTGACGTCATCCACGTTAGCAAAGCGAGCACTAGGTGGTTGCTCCGCAGCTGATCTATCCCCCTAACACGGTTAGCATAGCAAGAAAACAACACAAACGATGTATACTATGCAAAGAAACACCTAATACTACCACCGGCCAAGTATCTTGTCAATTCCTATGAATAGCAATAGCACGTACCTGGGTGGTGAGAAAACAAGCCAGAGGTGTCACAAGCTGAATACCAAACACAGGAGCTGCACTCACCAAGTTTATGTGGAGCTGGCATAGGGTCAGTGTATAATCCTACCACAACTTAGATGCACAAGATGTTGTAAATCTAGCAAACAATCCACACAGTTAGCAAAAGCTTAGTTGCAATGTCCAAGATACAAGTAATGCACACAAACACAACTGATTAAAGTGACTTGACGTAAGCAAAGGAAATCCTCACACCAAGTGTTAGGAGAGACGCTAGACATCTAATCAAACTTCTTTGTAGGGCACAAGATTGTTCACATGATGTAGAGCACAAAATAGTAATACATCAGTGTGATGTAAACAACCCTTCTCTAGTTTAAGCAAAAAACAACAACTAGTCTCAAGAGATGAAAAGGCAAAGTTTTTTATATGGCTTATATATGCTCATTTGAAAGGTTTTGATGAGATCTACAACTTTGTAGTTGAGGCAAACCCTAAATTCCAAAGAGAAGACCGAAAGAAACTACAAAAACAAAACCCAAAAACTTGCGATGTGAAGTCAGGGCTGAAGATGGCCAATTTTGGGGGTCTAAAAAATGGCCAATGTAAGGCTATTGGTTTCAATGGATGCGTCTCATCGTTAGCTTTCCAAAAAGCACAAGAACGTCGAAAACAAACACTATATGCAAAAGTTATGCCCATTTTACTAAAGGTGTGTCGGAAATAGAATCCTACTCGGACTCGAAACCGACTCGAGTTCAATTTGCAACTGCTATATCTTTTACTCCCATGGGCCAAACTTGCTCCATTTATTTTTGTGGACACTTGTGGATATATGTAGAAGGTCTCCATCAATTTTCATGTACTTTTCTTTTCTCTTTTTTTTTAACCTATCACGACTTTTGTTTATGCGGCTGCCTCTTTTCCTTCTATTATTCAGTTGGCCCTAGGGTTTTTCGCAAGTCGCAAATAACATCAAAGTTAGATGCTGAACTCAGACACTAAGTCTCCCAAAGGATTTTGGAACAAATCACAGCAGCTCGCCTCGGTTCATGGTGAAACCGACCTGAACTCTAGCAGGCAACTCGGATCGGATGAAGAGGAAACGAAAATGAATTTTTGGTGTGAATTAGAGGAGTTCTAACCCATGATTTTTTTAAATTTTAGATGCGAAACTAAGAACCCTAAAAGAATGATCAAGCAACATGAAGGAAACATTAAATGCAATGGACAACAACTATGCAATTGAAACTAACGGATTGAAAACTAACAAAACTCACAAGATGCAAACGAATTGAAAACTAGGGCTACAAATTTTTTTGTATATAGAACAGAAATAAAAACTAAACTAGGGTTAAAGATTGATCCTACTATGTCAACCCAGCGCTCTGATACCAAGATGATACGGGGGTTCCCGATCTTCATGACATAGGATCTCCCTTTACATATTGATATGTGGCTAACCTGAAATCCCGTGAATTCTGATGAACAGAAGCACACGATTGCCTATCTCGATTACAGACTCCTCCGTACTAGAATTCAACTAGTAACACGCTCTAGATCTCCGTCTTCTCACCACACCAAGGAAGATGACCTTGCTGATCTGTGAGGAACATCAAGAACACTGGAAACCGGTAATCTGGTGAACCGATAACTAGTTGGCTTTCCAACTCTCGTGGCAGCGCACAGCATAATCCAAAGAGCAAGAAATTGCTTATACTCAAAATTAACGTTCAACCGTTACAGGGGAGCAGGGGCCAAGGCTTTATAGCTATCGCCACTAATCTGGCCTGCCACCAAACGAAAACCTAACCTAAACCGAAAGTAATATGAAGTTGCTAGCTGGGGGCCTTTGTGTGTGCGCCCATGAGGTGGGCCCCACGTGGTCGTACAACATAAACCAAAGAGCAAGAAATTGCTTATACTCAAAATTAACGTACAATCATTACGGGGGGTGGTGGCTAAGGCTTTATAGCTATCCCCACTAATCTAGCCTGCCACCAAACGAAAACCTAACCTAAACCGAAAGTAATATGAAGCTGCTAGCTGTGGGCCTTGGTGTGTGCTCCCATGAGGTGGGCCCCACGTGGTTGGTGGCCCATGAGGGTGGAACACACCTCCTTTGGCTACAACCCAACTTCCTTTGTGGCCCAAGTATTCGTTTTTAGCGCGTTTGAAGCTTCGACATCGCCATCACCTCAAAGCTGACCCAAAACGAATACTAAATCCCAACACACATATAATATGTCTTAATATAGATACAAACCAGCCCATGACACATGGGACTTTGCCAAAAACCCAAACGAGCTCAGAATTGAAAACTAGACACAATTGAGCTTCCGAAGCGTAGTCTTCTCCAATCTTCAATCCAAAGCTTGAAAACGTGATTCTAAGAACTTGGTGGCTTCTCACACTGATATAAGTGAAGTGTCATCATCTCCTCCTTTTGGACCCTCTCTTGGTGCACCGGCCTCCCTCTCCTCCCGCTTGGTAGCACCAAGTTCTTGCTCACCTAATAACCTGGGAATACACAAGATGGAAGCATTATGTATCAAGCTGTCCTGATTAGTGAAATCAAAGGAACTTAGGATTAGATTCACATGTTTAGTGAGTTCCCTTGCTCTAGCTCGAGTGATTGGTCCCTTGTACAATTCTTTCAAAGCTTCAGCCATAGGACCAACACTCGTCTTGTGATTGTCAATGTTGTGTGAATCTGATGATGGAGGTGATGTTGATGTAGATGAAGCCTTCATGATAGTGATGTCCTCACCACCACCTATGAGCTGATGCTACCCAAGACTCCGCCAACGCCTCAAACTCCCTACCATGTGTGCCACTCCGCCCAACCCTAGCCACCCTTCCATAAACGCTGAAGCCCCTACATGCATCGCCCTCTATTCCACAAACTACAGCCACTGTCGTCACTAGAGGAAGTTGCGCCTTTGTCATGTTTTTCGTCTTCGTCCATGAATCATTGTTTTCATCAAAATGATCTTGCAGCGCTCCTCACCACACTGATGAGCTAACCTCAAATCCACTGGCATCATCTTGTGACCCTCATGCTGATCTATCCATCTCATCTTTCAATTTCATATTTCGTCCCTCATGCACAGAGATCGAGTCGATTCAATATTTTCTGTTGCACCTCCTTCACCATTGAATTCCATCATCGCTTGTGAGTCTCCATCCTTTCTATTCATTCCATCATAATCATTTTTTCATGTTCTACCCGATGCGCGCCATCTTGTCACCGTTGTGCTATCCTTTGTCTTCTTCGCTGCGAAGCCCACTGCTGCCACTATTGTTGTCATGCCACCACTCACCGTCGCTCATTGCTAGCCTCAACGTCCACACCACTGTTTTGTCCTCGTCATCCTCTTCATGATGTGCACCTTCGCCAGACATCGCTATCATAGACGACGTCGCCACCGTCTGTTGGAGCCACACCGCCGTCCATTGGAGCCACGCTATCATCGCCCTCGAATCTCGTGTGCTGTTGTTAATGTGGCTGCCATGGCAGTGCCACCACCTAGTCTGCTGCCTGCATGGCATAGCCAAGCCCACAAACCCTAGATCCAACCATGTGGACCTAGTCCACGGTGGGCTGAGCTTATGACATGTGGGCCCCATGTGTCAGCGACTACTCCTTACACCTGATCCACCGTGAACCCTGAAGCCTAGTTAGTAAATCTAGTCCATGGACGTTGGTCCCACTAGTTAGCCTCCCAGTCTTTTCCAAAAATCCAGGAAAAGAAAGATTCCTTGGAGTATTCCTTGATGTCAACCTCTGTACCCTTGCTCCTCTATCTTTTTCCTTAATTTCTCTCCCAACGAAACTTTCGAGGGCCCATTCTCCCTCATACGAGCGTCGATTGACCCCGTTCAAGTTTCTAAATTCAAGCCCTTCTTTCTAGAAGTATTTATTTTCAATTTTGAGTTTGTTTGGGTTGCCTTTTTGAATTTTGTTTCTATTTGTGTTTTCTCTCTCTTTAGACGTTGATGTTCTGAAGTGCTCCTTAGGACTAGAGGAAGGTCGAGCTCAAGAATGAAGGAAGAGAAAGATCAAATATGAAGGAATAGTAATGTAGCTATAGCAAGACAAGTGGTGTAACCTTGATCATGTTGCACCTACTGTTTTACAAATTATTTCATATTGTTAAAGTTGCATGCTACTTTGTATTCAAACTATTTAACTGTTGGTAGTTAATACCCAGTTGCTCATTTATCCAATCCTTGATTAGTTTGTATGCCATGATCTATTGTCAACCTTGATTTGGGAAACTATTTAGTCGGATATTATTAGTACCACATGGGTTGGAAGTAACACACTTCTTAGCCATGCTTGGGTATACTCTAGAAGCACTTTTGGAAACACCTTGATTATTCTTGATTAATGAATTATGGATTTTTTTATGATAAGCAAGTGGTAGTTGCCCTTGTTGATGTTAAAATGTGGAAGCCATGGCATGTAGATGTCATTGGCTGTTTGATAACTAAATTGATTTTAGACTCAGGCGAGTGGAACATTGATGTGGTGTTGTAGCATTGAATCAGTGGGAGTATTGCCTGGGTTAATTAAGGACTAAACCTTGTGCGCCATTGAACTAAGTGTTATCGTACACTACATGTCTGGTGTGAGATAGACATGGCTGAATAATTTACTGGGTTCTAGCTCTAGCACAGTGGGACAGAGTTCTAATGTGGATGGCCACATGGTAGATTAGCCATGGTACAGGTTTAGTACTGACGAGGATTAAAATATCTAAATATTACTTTAATATTTAGTTAAAGACCGCATGTCTATTGTGGTCGTAACCCCCAAGGCTAACGACCCCTGGTCATGAGGATTCCAGAGGTTACTCTATGGGTTCCCTGGTTGGAGAGGACCTATACCTGCTACCCGACCCGGTGACTGCTTGTAGGAACTTTGAACTGGCACTTGGACCTAGTTCCAAGTATATTCCTCCCATATGGTAAATGGAGCACATGCCCTATTTACTCCAAACCACACGACGTTTACAACCCTAAGTCATTGACAATAACCACCATATGGTTATTTTTCCACTAACATCAACTGCTGGTCAGTTGGTTTTCTACCAACTGCCACTGTTCCTCTGACTAGACGCGACACTTCATCAGTTATTTAAGGGAGAAGACAACTAGAGGACGAGGAATCAAATTCAATCCGACAAACAAGCAAGCAAGATCTAGACATGATCTACAATCGCAATAGCGTAGTACTCAGTGTAACTAGGGCTAGTCCACTGCCTGGTCGAAGGCATCCCCTGTAAAGGATCCTGTTCATTGCAATAAAGAGAAATTCCATTCTCTGTCAAGAACTCTTTACCATTTTCCTCTATTTATTTCGTAAGATCGGCGACTCGATTGTCGAGAGCTAGCGCCATCTGTTGGGAGGAAGGCGTTGATTTCTTGAAGATTACATCGCGCAGCAATCCTCATTCTTTTTCCTTCGCGCCATCATTGCTCATGCGAACATGGTAGGGACTTGGGATGGGGAAAACTGGTTCGACATGGCTGACTACTCCAACCTAGACATGGACACATGCATCCGTGCTATGAAAGAAAATGGGATGTCGTCCTCATCCTCCTCCGTCAGCTCACCATTCGCTGAGATTAGCGAAATCGACCGGATGGATGAGGATTCACCTCCACCATCCGTGGCGCTTCTAGAGGAACCGGTCGTTCTGACCAATTCATAATGTCCGAACGCCTCTACAAGCTCGGTCTATCCGACCGGCAATACCGGTAATAGAAGCCCAATGACGCAATTAGAGAGTCCATCTACTCTCAATATTGTCATGGGCAACCAGTATTCGTCAACAGCTCCTATGTATTCCAAGGGCCAACCGACATCTGGTGAAGGTATCATCGATCATAGGCCAAGTGGGCATGGTGAAACTCAGCATATGGTCGGCAATTCGACGGATTAGGTTGAGTCTACCACAAAGCCCACCAGACGTGGTAAGCTCCGACCGCTCCCCATCGTGAAGGCTCCTTGCGGAAGCAATGGAAGGCTCTCCCTTAGTTACGATGGGAGGTTGTCGGAGGATTGCTGTTGGCGCCACGAGGTTAATGCAATCGGAGATATCGATCAAGATGCTGTGCACAGTCCTCCACGGCTTAACCCGCCACCACTTGTTGGTGGAAATGGTACGGGCACTCAAGCACCACCTGTCGGAGGCTAACGAACTGATGGACGTCGATCAGTTAATTCGCCTATTCCAACCTCACAACGCATGACAGGTCAGACAGGGCAAGACGGAAGGTCGAAAGGACATTCGAATCATTGAACGCCCACTGGTAGTTAGAATCCTCCAAGACGTTCGGTAACACTGCAAAAACCTGCAACGAGTTCGTGACATTCTAAATAACCCAAATCCTGCTCTAGCAGGAACTTCAGGTGATTTTTTTAATAATCTATTTTTTATTCCGAATTACAGAAATAATATGTAACACCCCAGTCCAACGTGAGCCTGGAATGCTATAGCAAAATGACAAGTAACAATTTAAAACCTAAGACATAAGTCTAAATTTCGGCAGAACCTCCTTTGTATTGTTAACTATACCAGAGGTTCCATCAGATATCAATGATAACAGTCAATAATCCAAACGTTCAAATTAAAACATAATCATAAAACATCCATAAGCCGCTAATCAACGCTATTACAAACCATCAAATGCATAAAACATAACCAATAGAAATTCTTTAAGCAGTTTGCTCAGTTATTAACTCATAATCCAAACTTAATCAAATCTGAATTGTTTGTGGTGGTGTGCAACCAATCTTATGACTATTCCCTCCCATGCATGATGTTCGCGCAACAGGTACCTAAAAAAAATACAAACAAACAGCAAGAGTGAGTCCAGGACTCAGCAAAGTACAATTATAAAGACAATTCATTACACAACTATATCATCATCATCCAACCACAATTCTTTAGTGAACCAAACCATATGCTCATGTAATGCAAATGCACAAATGCAACTTTTCTTTTGTCTTTGCATATACCGATAATACGGAGTATACATCCATCGATGCATACCCATGCCTATGCCTTCTAGCACAGGAACCATAAGCCCACACTCCACGAGTGTGGGGACCTCAAGCCCATCTAATACATGACGGGGACCTCAAAATCAACACTTGGTCACCACGTGACCAAGCCTCAAAGATGTTAACATCATGCATATGTATCAATCCTTTTATTCACATAAACATGTATTAGCCAAAAGCAACATACATGAGTAAAGAACATACTCATACTACTATGATTCAAGAACAGAGAATATACTCATCATGCTAGCATACATGAACAAAGAACATACACCTACTACTAACATTCATGAACAATCACGCTTAATTATTCTACCACTAATTGTACTTGCCTCAACCGTGCGAAGATTGATGATGCGAAGAGGGGGCTGCCCCCGGAATCAATCCCCCACCCGAATAATTTTAACAAACACTCTAAGATATTAATTCTGGACAAGACGTTGCTAGAAACAAACATACGACTAACTACGCTCCCTAGTGCAACCCAAAACATTAACTCTCATGAACAACCAACTGTCCTAAAGTAGAACAGTCCCCTTGTAAAATTCATAACTTTTCGCCTACTTATCCAAAAAGGGTGTTCTTTGATTATCTAGAAATCTTATTAATTTATCTACATAAACCTAGTTGGTGAGATTTCCATATTCAACAATCTTCTATCCTTACCAAACAGATTAATAGAACTATTAGGGGTTCTAGACAGCATTACTAAAACTCACGTATCTTTCAGTACAAATATCCAAAATTTACGTTCTCTAGCTTTCTGGAAACCTTATTAAAATACCTACAACTTTTGTTCTGGTGATATTCCTTAAATAATTAATTAACTATTTTATAATGACCAAATAACAATAACTGTCAGAATTCTGGCAGAATTACAGAACAACGATACTACAAAAATCATATCTCATGATCCGCTCATCCAAACGACCTGATCCAAGAACCTACGGAAAGCTCATGATGACATCTACAACTCTCTAGGAGACGGCTAGGTAAGAAATCGCAGTTATCATCCTCAAAACAGTCGGGCACTACAGACTGCCCTAGACCGATCTAATACCGACATTGCCTAAATACAAGAATTCACGACTAAACGAACGAGATCAAGGGTTACCCTTGGAGAAACCGCTAATGAACGCGAGAACCACCCCGCGATCCCTCTTCCTTCCCTTCTTATTTTCCTTTCCTCCTCCTTCCTCTCTTTCTTTCTTGTCATGGCAGCACACCCACCCAGCATAGAGAATCAAAACATGTATCATGCGCAGCAGCACACTCTTTCTCCCTCTCTCTCTCTCTCCCACAGCGTGCAGAGCAACAGTGCACGAACAACCAATCTATTTTCTCCTTATTTCTTTCTCTCGGTTGGAACATGTGCATGCATACAAAGCAAGAAAAGACAGTGGCAGCAGCATCATCATTTGGCGCAGCATGCGCATGCAGCTAGCACAGCCGATGCCGTGGCTAGTGATGGTGTAGGAGGGCAGTGCAGGGGCAGCAGGTTGGAGGCGGCGGCTTATTTTGGCGCAGGAGAGCAGAGGCTCAAGCAGCTGGCGCCTGGGGAAAGAAAGAAAAGGCTAGGGTTTTGGTCAGCTTCCTCCTCCCTATATAAAAGCTGGGCTCTCCCACTTGGGCTATGGGCCGGTAGCCCACTACTCTCACCAGTCTACTAAATTCTGAAATTTTCCACTATTAATTCCATTTATTTTTCTATTAAATATTCTAGTTACTCAACTGCTTAAACAGGGTACACATTCTACCCCCCTTAAAAAAAATTCGACCTCGAATTCTACTCGTGTCATTCTACTCGAAAGAACCAAACTTAAATCGTCAACCAACTAACGCATGCCCAATGATAACAAGTCTGGTACATCTCGCTCATGCGAAACTCCTACTCCCAAGCAGCTTCTTACTCAAACTGTTGCGACCACAACACACTAACATAAACTAACATCTTATGCCTCAACACCTGCTCCGACCTCTCTAGGTACACTCAACGGACATGACTCAAAGGTAAGGTCTTATTCGTTGGCCAACGGCTCTAATGAAACCTCACACTCAAAATCTCTCAAGCACTCACTCAGCACTGAAGCATACTAGATGTTGCGTACCTCGCATATAGACCCAAGACGATCCTAGCGAAACGCTATCTTCTAAACTCCCTGTATCCTCCTGAAACAAATTAATGAACATTGGGTCAACCTTCCCTTTGGTACCAAACTACACAGCTTGCACAAAATACACGGAACTCTTATTTCGACTATCAATCGAACAATTCACCTTAACAAGGAGCACCTTCTTTAACAAGGGACAGACAAACAACTTACCTTAAACCAACTCTTTTACAAAAAGAACCCAACAAAAAAAGAACGAAGGATTCCAATCGCATCCATGCATTACCATCTTCCCACCAAAAGAGTCAAATCCAAAATCGAAGATTCATCATGAAAACTTTTCCACTTTCAATTAGGCAGTTTACAAATAAACACCACGTCAGCCAAATGAGAAATCACTTGAATGCCCAAATCAAACACTCCCTTTATTTTCCTGAACCAGAAAGAATCACCATGCCAACATAAAACCCACTCAAATTGTAAATGACCTCTATCATAAACACACAACTCAACAAGAATCAAGGTAGCATTTCACTACCCAGGAAAACATTCTTTTCTCAGCTTTTTTCTTTTCTTTTAGGGATAAACTTTCTCTCAAATCATGAGATTCCAAATAATCACACTAACTCCTTCCTCTTAACCGGCGAAATCAAAGCAATGCTCAACCCGAGAGCATCAACCACACTCATCTAGAGGGACTTTACTAACCCACAAAAAGATACTCTAATCCACTCCTCTACCAAAGGAATTATTTTATCAGATGATTCCCAACACCTCAATAAAGCTTTACATCCAGAATCATATCACCACAATCCTTTAAGGATTAGCAACTTGAAATTCTCAGCACACACACTCATTTACTACACCCAAAGGATTATATCAATGATCATCATACTATTTAGAATCCACTTTTATTCTACTACTTCTACACATAGTCATTGGGCAACTAAGGATCTACCACAAAACACAAGCCCAATTTCAATCTCCAAGACTCCTACGATGAACTTCTAGTATAAATGATAGCGAAATCCTCATATTCGATGTCTATAAATCCCTACAATCCAAACATTATCCTTAATCATTAATATCAACAATCCTCACTAATCAATCAACTGCCAAAAATGATTTAAATTGCTTCACCAATCCTGGACCATTACTAAAACACAGCATTCAATTTCACCTATTCAACCTTGTAATTTACACAATCACAATACTCCAAATAATCGATCAAGATCCCTAAACTTTTGATGTTTCCAATAATCCACCAACATGAGCAAATGTTTTTGGATCACCATTCACTATAGGTCCTACTAGTTGTAAAAATATAATCAGTTTTGCCCCGAACGACCATCACTCCTTTTAGATCCAATTCTCTATAAGATTTATATCTCCAATGCTCCTCGATTAACTCGCAACCCGAGGTCTCATTACTTCATATACTTGACCACTACTAACCAGTTGCCACTATACACTCTATAAAGTTTTGTGAAACAAATCCATTATTTCTTTCTCAAAAGAAGAGACAAATAAAATCATTTTCAATAAATAGGAAACATTTTCCTTTCGCGGTACACAAGACCAAGAGAAATGGTCAAATAGTAACGATCTTGGATGGCAAAAGACAACACCACAGTTAAAGGCACTAGTCCCATAAGAAGAGAATAACAAACCTCAACTAATAAGAATAAAACATTGCGTCTAAAACTTGAGAAACTCTTATGCAGCCAAATAACCAGGTTAAGCACGCCTCAAAATGCTGCAAGCTACAAAACTTGAGTCCACCTCTCAAATATTCCAACACATCGCTTTGCTCAACAAATTTCAAGTACCACAATACTTAGGAACTACCAAAGGCCATGAATCCAAAACTCCAAATGTTTCATTTAACTGATAATACGAAAGGCGATCAAAGTACTTTCTTTCTAAAAGAATCGTCACCACACCCACAAGTCACAATCCCTTGTAGACAATCTTACTAACATTAAGAATAATACACTCTTAACACGAATCTTTATCGTCAACTCTTCCATTATAAAGACCCCAAAAGTTCACCAAATTGTTCAATACTACTTTATCATCCCATCTTCAAAATGAGAGTATACCAAAACCCTACAACTTCACTACAACAACTACTTTTTTTAGAAGGGATCTACTACACAAATTAAAAGGTTTTAGCAAAACCCTTTCATCAAGGACAGGCTATCCTCCGACAGTTTCACAATCGTGTAGGAATAAGCCACTTATTAAATCACATCAGTTCAACTCTTAGTGATGCTCAACACCAGAGTTTAACACACAAGAATTGCACTTTAACCATCTATTTAGAACCACATATTGAACTGTTCATCCTCACATTTAGTTTTTGGCAAAATCACACTAAAACTTCAAGAATCGAAATCTTCTATTGATCAAAAGTCTGAACAACACTACAACTAAATTCATCGCGCCATTCTATAAAGAAGAACTATCCAGAACTCCTCCCATAAATTTTAGATCCACTAGTATTCAATCCCTTCAACCATTTTGTGCAGAATTCCAACAATTAATCATACTCAAGTTTATGTAAAGCTAGACCATATATGATCATCATGTATCTACAGAAAATGATAGCCCCATGAATAATATCTATTAAGGCTATAACCTAGCATCACCTCAAGTTTCACTTTTCTCACAGTTAGACTAATCCATTGGGACCAAATAATCCAACAAGTTCAGCAAACTAAACAATTTTATTGACCAAACCAGTTCATCAACGTTCCATACTTCGTAATAACTCTTCTGACTCCAATTAGGTATGGACATTGATGAGGATTAAAACCTCTAGGTATTACTCTAATACATAAAAGACCATACGTCTTCATGGTCGTAACCTCTACGGCTAACGACCTCACTGGTCGTGAGGATTCCAGAGGTTACATAATGGGTACCCTAGTCGGACAAGGTCCTGTGCCTAGTCTCTGACCAGGTAGCTACTCGGAAAAGCTATGAACTGGTATCTGGATATAACTCTAGGTATATTCTTTGCCATGTGATGAATAGAACACGTGCTGTATATTCCATACCATGTGACGTTACATAATCCTAAGACACTGACAACAACCACCAAACGGTTGAATGTCTCACAGACAATCAACCGAAGAGCAGTTGATACATTATCAACTGTCACCTCGCTCCAACCAGTCGTGATGCTTCACAAGGAACACCTTCTCCAGGAGAAACTGCCACATCTTCGGAAGTTATTTAAGGGTGGAGCGTAGAAGACAAAAGGCAATCAGAGGCAATTTGAGACAAGCAAGACAGTAGCATCAGATTAAAAGCAACACAATCAGCTTTAGTTTTGTACTTAAAGTTTGATTGATTAGCAAGCATCATACCCAGTGTAATTAGGATTAGTCCCTAGCCTGGTTGTAGACACCCCTATAAATCTAGTTCATATCAATAAAGAGCAGCCCCATTATCTCCCAGGAGATTTGTGTCATTTTCCCCTATTTTATATCGTAAGATCGACGACTTGATCATCGACAGCTAGCGCCGTCCGTGGGGAAGAAGACGCAAGTTTGGGACGATGAGAATTGGTTTGACTTGGCGGACTACTCCAACCTCGATATGGATGGATGCATCCGTGCCATGCAAGAAAATGGCATGTCATCATCCTCTTCCTCCGCCGATTCGCCCGTCGCCGACATCAGCGAAATCGACCGGATGGATGAGGATACACCACTACGACAAGTGGCGCTTTCAGAGGAACGAGCCATTCCGACCAGTTCGGAATGTCCAAAGACCTCTCCAAGCCCGGTCTTTTTGACTAGTGAAAAAGGTGATGAAAATTCAGCAACGCAACTCGAGAATCACTATACTCTCGATGAAATCATGGCTGAAAGGTACTCACCTACGGCTTCTGGCTATTCCAGGAGCCAACCGACATCTGGTAACGGTGTCGATGAAACCTCCACTGGTCGTAGGGCAAGTGGGGATGATAAGACTCAGCGTACGATCAGCAATCCTCCGCATCAGGCTGAGCCCACCACAAAGACCTCAGGAGGTGCTCATCTCCGACCGCTCTTCATCGTGGAAACTCCTAGCAGAAGCATTGGAAGGCTCTCCATTAGTTACGATGGAAGCTCGTCGTAAGATCGCTGCTGGAGGCACGAGGTCAATGCGAACAGAGATACAAATCAAGATGCCTTGCACGGTCCTACACTCTCTGCCACACCACCACGTGTTGGTAGAAATGTTACAGGCCATCAAGCAACAGATGCTGGAGGTAACAGAACTGATAGATGTCCATCAGTTAACTCACCTGGCACTGCCCTACCAAGAATAGCTGATCGGACGGAACAAACCAGGAAGTCGAGGGGAAAATTCAAATCTTCGAACACCTACTACCAGCATGAATCCTCCGAGACCTTTGGTAACGGTACAAAACCTGTAACATGTTCAGGATATTTTGAATAATTCAAACCCTACTATAGTTGAGACCCTAGATTTTATACAACTCGTAGGCCAAGTATCAGAGATTCTTCAGCAGACCATACAACGAACGGAAGCATACCGAGAACAAAGGAATTCAGGAAGCCAAACCATGACTTCGCCCCAACGTTCCTCCCTCAGTAGAGGGCAACATGGTCGATTTGGAGAACAATTGACACCAAGGCCTCCTCGACGATTCCGACCAAGGAGTCATGAGGGGAGAAGGCTATTTCAAGCAGCCAGTCCCTTACCTCGTCGAGAAGAGCAACCGCTTGGACCAGACGTTCTCCGACATCGTCTAAATCAAGTAGGCGGTTGAAGACATCATACCAATGTCTACGACCAGATCGGTACACCGGAGCTCCAATGTTCCAATCTTAGGAACCGGTCTCCGACTGACTACAATCTGGCACCTTTCCAAAGAAGGCACCATGATTTGATCACAGGTTGTCAAGCCTTTTCTGTAGGGCTCCAAGCTGTACGTTGGCCAAACAGGTTCCGACCGGCCAACCTGGACAAGTTCAATGGGACTCAGAACCCATTGGAATTTCTCCAAATCTATACCATCGCCATCAGAGCTGTTGGTGGTGATGAAAATATGATGGCAAACTATCTACCCACAGTACTCGAAGGGTCAGCCCGGTCGTGGTTACTTAACCTACCGGTTGGATCGATATACACTTGGGAGCAACTTTGTGACCTTCTAATTGTAAATTTCCAAGGCATGTACGACCGCCCTGGAAAGGAGGATGTCCTTCACCGAATCTGGCAAGGATCTAATGAAACTCTCTGCTAGTACATCAAAAGATTCAGCTAGGTTCGTAATTCAATACTAGAGGTCGTAGAATCATCTGTCATCCAAGCTTTCAAAGCAGGTCTGAGGAATCGACGGTTCATGGAGGACATAGCAATGCACCCTCCAAAGACAACCGTCGAACTTTTCGACATGGCCGACAAATATGCAGCCGCTAGCGAAGCAGTTGAATGGTGTGAAGCCATCGATCGGAAGGATAAAATCACTCAGCCTGGCTTGGATAAACCAGAGAAGAAGAATAAGAAGGCTCTCAAGAAGAAGAAAAATCACAGACCCGACGATAAGGAAGTCCTTGCGATTCCTGAAAAGTTTACAAAGGGTAAGAAAGACTATACCAGTCGAGGCAAAGCAAAAGCTCCGACCGAAGGATACAACAAAAACAAGAAGTGGTGTCCACTTCACCAGCAAGCAAAGCATGACTTACGCACCTATCGAGTTTGGCAGAAAAAACTAGAAGATTAATATGCAGGTAAAGGTCGACTCCTCGCAATACAGGAACTCGGTGAGACGAGTTCGAAGAAGGACAAAGATGGCGATGAAGAAATGGAGTACTAGGAGCCTCAACATACGGTCAACATGATCTTTGGTTGGTCTTCTTCGTACGAATCAAGGCGTCATCCGAAAGCCATGGAACGGGAGGTCAACCTTGTCGAGCCTCCGACAATCATCAAGCCATCAAGGTGGTCAGACACTGTAATCTCATTAAGCAAAGAAGACTGCCCCATCCGTTCGACTCGACCAGGTAGGTTTCCATTTGTCGTTGAACCTACTATTAATAACTGTAGAGTTAATCGAGTCTTAATCGATGGAGGTAGTTCTTGAAATATTTTATTTGCGGGAGCATTAGAAGAAATGTAAGTTCCCAAGTCAAAGGTGAAACCTGTGAAATATGCCTTCCACGGCATAGTTCCTAGTTCTACCGCCAAACCAATATGGCAAATTCCCCTACCGGTTACGTTCGGAAGACCTAACAACTTTCCGAACAGAAAGGGTTCCATTTGATGTAGTGGATTTCGAATCCGTGTACAATGGGATCCTTGGTCGTCCGGCTTTAGCAAAATTCTTGATAGCCACGCATTACAGTTATCAAAGTTTGAAAATGCCAGGACCAAAAGGATTCATCACAGTTTGAGGAGATCAGAAAATGGCTTACGCATGTGATCGAAAATCCTTAGAGTTGGTCGATGAACTTCTGACCAGAGAGGCTAATCCATCTATCATGCAGGTCAAGCACTCGAGGCTGAAGATGACACCAAAGCCTTCTGACCAGACAAAAGAGGTACCGCTCGACAAAGGCACTTCTCCGAAAATCGCCAAGTTGCCACCTAGGTCAGGAAACACTAACTCATCTACCCAAAAAGATTCTGTTCGGGGCAAGACTCGACCCCATATAGGAAAAGTCGCTAGTCTCCTTCCTTTGAGCAAACCAGGACGTATTCGCCTAGCAGGCGTCTGACATGCCCAAAGTCCCCCGGAACATGATCAAGCGTAGGCTAGCTCTCTAGCCTAATAAGAAACCGATCAAGCAAAAGCTGTGGCGTTTTGCACTTGATCGGAAGGAGGCAATCTAGTCGGAGATTGACAAGCTCCTCAAGGCTAGATTCATTCGTGAAGTCGACCACCCTTAGTGGCTCTCCAATCCTATAATGGTTAGGAAAAATAATGGGAAATTGCGAATGTGTATTGACTTTACTGATCTTAGTAAAGCTTGTCTGAAGGATGATTTTCCCCTTTCACGCGTTGACCAACTTGTAGATTCAACTTCCGGGTGTGAGTTATTAAGTTTTTTAGATGCGTATTCAAGTTACCACCAGATTAATATGAGTAAAGAAGATGAAGAGAAAACTTCCTTCATCACCCCATACGGCACTTATTGCTATGTTAAGATGTCATTTGGTCTCAAAAATGCTGGTGCAACTTTTCAAAGGTTGATGCAGAAATCCTTTAATCCACAGATAGGTCGAAATCAAGAAGCCTACGTTAATGATCTGGTCATAAAGAGCATAACGCTGGCGATCACATCCCCAACCTACAAGAGACTTTTAACAACTTGAGAAGGCATAACCTCAACTTGAATCCGGAAAAGTGTGTGTTCGGAGTTTCCGCTGGAAAGCTACTTGGTTTCCTAGTTTCCGCTAGAGGTATCGAAGCGAATCCAGTAAAAATATCGGCCATCGACCAGATGCACCCTTCGACCACGAAGAGAGAAGTCTAGAAACTAACCGGCTGACAGCGCTAAGTCGTTTCATAGCACAGTTAGGTGAAAAAGGATTACCTTTCTTTAAGCTTCTCCGGAAACATGGAAGTTTCGAGTGGACTAAGGAAGCAAACGATGCTTTTTAAAGCCTAAAAAGTACCTTACAAGTCCTTCAGTCTGAGTTTCTCTAAGATCGAGAGAAATATTGCTAATTTACGTGGCTACAACGCCACAGACAGTTCGTAGTGTACTGGTCCTTGAACGTGACAATGTCCAACGACCAGTGTATTACGTAAGCAAAGTCTTACATGGACCAAAGGAAAGATACCCCCAGGTACAAAAGTTGCTCTATGGTCTCCTTATGGCTTCAAGGAAACTAAGGCATTACTTTCAAGCCCATAAAGTGGTCGTACCAACTGGGTATCCCCTTAGTCAAGTCCTTCGAAACAGGGAATCATTAGGACGAATAGCAAAATGGGTAGTTGAGCTAGGGGCATTCAACCTCCATTTCATCTCACGAACAGCAATCAAGTCCCAGGCAATAGCAGAATTCATTGCCGAGTGGACAAACCCTGAACCCACCCAAGGGCCCGAGTACGAACACCATGACGAGTGGATAATGTACTTTGATAGTTCCTTGATGCTCAAGGGCTTAGGGGCTGGAGTTGTCATGATATCCCCTACTAGCGAACACATCAAGTACGCCATCCAGTTAAATTTTCTTGCTACAAATAATATGGTAGAATATGAAGGTTTGTTGGACTGGAATAGGCGACTAGAGGGGGAGTGAATAGGAGCTCAAATTCTTTTTCACTTTGAATGGATTCAATTCACAAATCACTCCAATAGCTGTGAGAGCTATGAAGCTCAATGCTTAAGCACAGTGGAAGTCTTGTATTGAATCCACTCCTAAACCCCCAAGCAAAGCAAATAAAATCGAGGAAGTGCTGAAGAAATCAGGGAAATCGGTACAACCGCACTGAGGTACTACCGTAGGCAAATGAATGCTACTACCGCACTGAGGTACTACCGTAGGCAAATGAGAGGTACTACCACACTGAGGTACTACCACAGGCAAATGAAAGGTACTACCGTAGGCAAATGAAAGGTACTACCGATTATCCTGACGATGAACAGAACAGATAGCCCGAAAACCGAAACTCAAATCGATCTAACTTTTGATCGGTAAGGGCAAACCTTACCAAATTTCAGACACACATTCTCTCAGATATTAGGAACCTACTCCAATCAAAGATTGCAAAGATCCATGCCAAAGTTTCTATCTTTTTCAGATTGAACGAAGGATGCTCAAAAACCGAGTCAAAATCAAAATATGATCTAGAGACTTGCTCGTGGGTGATTGATGATCAAGATGATCCTAGATGTGTTCCCACATGTCACAGCAAGCTAGATCAAGAGAAGAAATCAAGAAAAAACTCACGGATCAAAGAAAGCCCCAAATCATCAAATAAAGAGGATGAACACAAAAACAAAATAGAGACTCATCTTGCAAAATCTGGTTGGATTGATTTGGATAGATGGATGATTGTTGGTTACAGCCACTCCAATCTAGGAGGACAAAGCTCTATCCACGAGCACACACTCAATCCCACTCTAGAACCCTAGCTCTCCCTTTCTCTTCTCAAAACCCTAACCAAAATAGGGCACACCTCAATGGGTTCGACTGGCTCTCCCTTGGCCTTCAGCAAGCACCAGCAGCCACCAACACCCCTCTATTTATATGGAGGCTAAGCATCTAGAGAATATTCCATTAGGGCACCCATTAAACCCTAACACACAATGGGTTAACACAACGCACGCATCTCAAATCGCCGTCTTCATCATCATCTTCGATTGGCCTAAACCGATTCACCATGCGCCGACCCGCGCCGCGGTTTAGCCAAAGGCCACCAAGGCTGTATTTGGTGAAATTACCAAAATACCCCTTCTCGATCCTTCTCCAAAAGACCGAGTCCACAGATCGTGAAGCAATCCCATGCTTCGCCAAGTGTAGATTGATCAACGGTTCCATGTCGTCAAGTCTCTCCCGTCCGGATCCCACTGGCACCACTGAGCACTTGCAACGACTCCTGCGCCACTTGATCCAACCAGTCACACCGAACTGCCCGTTCGGTCACCCTTGTCCGTCCTGCGCCCTACTTGAGTCTTTCGACCTCACCCGGCATCCTTGACCGTTCTGGACCTCAGCTCTCCAAGCTTAGTCCCGATCCACCTCGCCGCTGACCTTCATAGACCTACAAGCCACCTGCACAGCAATAGACCAAGAAACCATTTCCGGGAACAAGTTCTTCACAACTTGACCCACGTTAGCCAAAACATGCATCACGCAACACATATGCACTAATGAACATGAACTTGACCTAACCCAAAATCAAATCTCCAAGAAATTTGACAATCAGAACAATTCAATCCACAAGTGGTACTACCGCCACATATCCACCAGTATTACCGCAACGAGGTCATACCGCTCAAGCAACTGCGGTCGAACCACTACTCGGAGAATCCCAAAATCTCCAAAACACCTCCTTTGGAAAATCCATACCGCACACATGTGGTCATTCCGCCATGCGGTACTACCGGCAACCAAAGCACGGTCGTACCATTCCAGGAGAAAATCCACACTCCAAAGACACCTTCTCTGGAAAATCGCAACCGCCAACTAAAATACGGTGTTACCGCATCGCAGTATTACCGCCACTATCCCTGCGGTACTACCGCTCCACTTAAACGCTCAAAAGCCTCAGAACAAAGTCCTTTGCCACGAGGACGCACCAGATCGCGTGGCCGATCGGACCGCACCTTTAAACCGTCCGATTTGAAGCACTGTTCAAAGTCCGAACGTCTCAATCAGTTTGGGCCGTCCGATTTCAATCAGACACCTCTCAAGAAATCCAACATGGCCAAGTGACTCGCGGTAGTTCCGCTCACTCTCTTGCGATCATACCGCTCTCCGGTAGTACCGCAGCTTCAAAGCTGGTAGTACCGCTTCCCGAGAAAAACCAAGAATCCAAACAAGACTTCGAGAAATTTCATACCACTAACACCCTTGCGGTTGAACCAACATACGGTAGTACCGCAGCTTCATCGCCGGTACTACCGATTTTCCTGACACTTGCTGAAAAGTCCAGATTTCAACAAACTCTAAAAGTAATTGCCAATTGTTACATCACCTAAGATCATGAGCATGTCCACATGACATCCACAATGTCCTCATGACATCCACAATCTCCCCCTTGATGAACACATTGGCAATTTCCCAAAAATGTAAGTTTGGAGGTTTGAAAATGAAAATACTTGACATTTTCGCGCAAAGGCTCAACTTGGCTCAAATACGAGAGAATGCAATGAAAAAGACCAAGTTGGCTTCAGAATAGTTTCAGCAAGTGAGGCACGGTAGAAGAAGCAAGAAAAGCTTCAATTTCCAGAGGAGTGACAAAAAAACTCACTTAAGGTCCATATGAAAGAACAATTGTTCTATTTGACCTTAGATCATTGTGAGGCTTCAAGATTTGCAATTCAAGTTCAGAAAAGGCAATAAGATCAAAAGAATGCAATATGAATGCTCCCCCTCACTATGATCATCATTTTTCGAGAGAGAATTTTTAATTTTTAATTTCTCCAATTCTCTCCAAAAAGCTCCTAACTTCTCCCCCATAACCAACAAGCTCTTTATTAACATTAAATTTTTGCTATATCTTCTCCCCCTTTGACAATGGATTCATCAAGGAATCATACATTCCTCTCATCCAGAGAAGACAAATGCACAAGAAAGGAAGAAGCAAAAGAAAGAGCATGCATGAAATGCAATGGGGTGGCTTCATTTTTGTTTTGAATTTTCAATTTTTAAGTAAAAGAAGCTTTGGGGATTACTCAAATGAACAGGCTAGCATTTCTATTAACACTCAATACATATCAAGCCTGACAAGGCTAGCAAGATCATGTTAACACATATATAGCAAAGCTAAGCTAAAGAGCTCAATATACCACATGTTGTTGGATTAAATTAAGCAATCGCTTCAAAATTAGCAAGTTCAACAACAGGTATCCTAAAGTGATAATGGCCATGTCAGAATGTCAATGTGAGATCAAGAAGCTAGCAAAGGCCATCTAGGAGACAAAAATCCCGAAATGGATCATTTTGCTCAAGTTTTTGCCAAAAGCCCAAATTTCAACTATTTTTTCATTTGCAATGAATATTCAAGTTGATAAAAGATCTATCTTAGTAAAGAAGGTCCTAGACTAGGAGCCATCCACAACCTCTTCCTAAGCTTCAACCAAATTTGACAAATTATTTTCTTAGCCATGTGCTAGATCTCAAGCCTTGCCGCTACCATCCCAAGCAACAAAAGCTTACAAGAGTAGTCTAGGTCATCCAAAACTCCCCCTGAATTCATGCCTAGTATAATAGCAAGCCGTCTCATGAGAAAGGATTGGTGAGATCAGTTTTTTTGCACAAAAGAGATCATTTTTCATTTTGCACAAGGGTTGTTTTTGATTATTTAAAGAACTGAAAGCTCAAAGATGTTCAATACTAGATTCCAGAGCTAACAAAGCAATTTTGACAGGGCCAATGTCACAAAAGGATCACTAATTGTGCAACTAGCTAAAAGATCCACAAATTGCAATTTTCAGTTCAAGTTGATTAAAGTGCTAGCTCAATTAGCCAAGACATTGCTGCACATGTAAAAGCAAGATAATTCTAGTAAGTCAAAGAACTAGACACAATCTTGAGCAAGAATTGAAATACTAAAGCTCAAGAGGGTAATAAGCAAAGCTTCATCAATTTAAAAGATGAGTAGATAGCTTATATTACAATGCATCTTTTTGGATTTTCATATGTATGCAATATGGTACAATGAGATGCACAAAAGACTTAAAAGCCTAAAAAAATCAAAAGGATCTGAAGAAGATACTACTTGAAGAAGGTATCAGAAAAGATCCACAAAAGCTCAAATGAACAAGGAAAGTTCAGATGAACAAGGAAAGTTCAGAAAAGAACTAACTCCCCCTCAAACCAACCCATAGGGATAAATTATCCCTAGCTCGCTTCTCAAGGTGGCAAACCTTGTTGGGTCTAAAAGGTTTGATGAGGAGACCTACAAAAAGTGCCAGGGACTCACAAGCTAGCATAAAGACTTCAACCACCACACGATCTCTAGGGAAAGCAACTCGAAAAGCTAGGGAGCGAAACACCAACACTAAAAAGCCCTACAAGCAGCTCAAAACCTGCTAAGACAAGTGATTGGGAGATAAGCTCGACCTAGGCTGTGAGAAGAGTGCATCCTAGAAACCATGGGATAAGAAGAGTGCCTAGAAAGGACACGTGCTAGAACAGAGCCTCCTATCTACCCTGAACCCAACAAACCCAACACCTGACACGAACCAGATACAATGCAAGGTAGACTAGGGATACCATACACAAATGTAAGGTATAGAAGCTCAAACCTGAGTCCCACTGCTTGGCAGTGAGATGTAGTCATGATGGATGAAGATCCATTCCTTGAAGCTCTAGAAAGTAGTTGCGCTCACCCATCATCCTCATCTCAAATTCCTTCGTCTCCAAGAAGTGATAGCCATCATTGAATGCAGAAATGAAGAAGAACCAACAGCTTGAGGTGATACCACTTGTTGGACCATATGTTCGTCTTCTCAGTTGAAAGACTACACCACAGAGACAAAAAAAGTCTATGCCTTGGTACTGGGTTAGTGAAACAATATCTAGGGAAAACAGTACCAGGACACATGACTAGCAAGGATAGCAGCAAATGATCCAAAGCTCATAAAAGCATATAATCAAAAATTTAGAACAAGAGCATGAAGATAAACAAATCAATTGCAGCACATGCTATCCAAGACAAGACAAAGCTCAAACTATCCTTAATCCACAATAAGGCATAGGAGCAAGCAAACAAGCACATAGCAAATCACACATCATATGTATAGTCATAGATAAAGCATGCTAGTGAAAGCTATGGCAAGACTCATGCATCCACAATTAACCGTAAGGCACAAAAACCATGTAAGCATAAAGCATTTTAAGAACAAATCATGAATGATGTATGCTAACATGGATATCAAGTAAACATGTGGATACATACAGCAAACATCAACACGAGCAAGATAAATCATGTACAAATAGCACAGGCTCATGAAGACAAGACCAAGCTTATATACCCATAGAAGTAATGAACAACAGTTTAATACATGGATATATAAGCAAGAATCAACAGGAGCAAGATAATAAAGGAACAAGACAGCACAAGCTCATGTTGACAAAACCAAGCTTATATACCCATGGAAATAATGAATAACAATCTAGCCCATAGATACATAAGCAAGGTACTAGCAAAGACATGATAAAAGATATCATAAGAGTAATACATGCCAATATGGTACAAGTGAGCACAAAGATAAGCACAACATGCCAAGTATGAATAATCATGCATGAAGGTATAAGATTGCTCACAAAACAGGTGTAGATGCCGATCAATAAAGCACATGCCTCTTGAAGGCCATCATTGGGGTGGAGAACCATCAAGTGTCCCGATCAGGTGATGTAGCAAGAAAAACTAGAACCTCTCAAGTCCATGTTCTCCAACCCGCGTTCTCGGTACCTACACATGAGAAAGGCAAGGTGTCCAAGTCTTGGATCCCGAAGGGTTAGAGAGCAAATACTTGGTAACCCAAACCTTGGACACACCACCACCAGAAGCAGTCGAACCATTATGTGAGTTAGCATGATGCAAATGATGGTCCATGCAAGAAGATCCAATCTCATCCTTGAAGGCACGCCACGAGTGGACAACTCGAAGAGGAAAACAAGGTCCATCTCTAGAAAAGTGGCGATGGCCTTGCTTGAAAGCACCAAGATAAGAGCCAACAGAAGCATCAAAAGAACTCACACATCCTCGCTGTGGGTGTGTACCTCGAGGAACAAAACAAGGTCCACCTCTTGGAAAACAGCGGAAATCCTGCCTCGGGGCAGCTCGTGGGAGAAAACTAAAACCATCAAAGGCAAGTCCACGATGCTGTCCAACACCACTAGAAAAGGTGTCAAAGAAGCCATCAACAAAGCGAGTCCTCGTGCTAGGCTCTTTAGTGTGCATGTCATGAGAAAGACTATGCCCACTAGGAGACTTAGAAGCATGAGCTCGACACAAATGTTTTGCACGCCGAAAGCAGAAATCCACATGATGTCCATTCTTCCCACAAAATGAGCAATGGTGTAAAAGTCTACTAGTAGACGTGGTCCGAGAGGACAAGGCACCATTATGACTCAAAGAAGGAGTCTTGGAAGAACTAACATCATGACTCGTCCTCATATCGGCACTAGACTCACACATGGCATGAGAAAGACTATGTGTGTTTCTAGAGGTACAACGACGTTCATGTTTCATACGGCGAAAGAAAAACTCAAAAGTGTGTCCATTCTTCTTACAAAAGGTGCAACGGTACTTCTCTTTTGAAGCTTTAGTACCATTTGTGAAGGAAGCACCCTTGTCTTTGGAAATCCCTTGGACAACACAAGAAGAGTTCGAAAAAGTCGAACTCACCAAAGAAGAGCTATCCAAAGCGATGCCACAAAAACCAACATCAAGTGACTCACATTTGGCACAAGAAGACTTGAACTCCGAATGTAAAGAAGCAAGAGAAATCTTTAAAACATCAATCTCGGAGTGAAGGCAAATACAAGAGTCACATGACTTGGCGCTCATATCATCGTGCAATTTCTTCAATGACTCAATCATACTCTTCAAATCAATGCAAGATGTGCAAGAAATTAATGATGCTTTCATGTTAAGCATGCAATTCAAGTCATCAATTTTAATTTCTAAACGAGCACAATTATTGCAAAAGATTAAACCATCCTTAAGCAATTTTTCATATTGTAAGCACATGCTACAAGGCCTAGCTTTGATATCAATAATTTCAGCCCTAGCATTCTCTAATTGCTCAAGGTGTATGGAATTAGTCAATTTCAACTTTTCATTTTCAGCAAGCATGCCTACACAAGAATCACAATTATTTCTAGCCATAGAACTAAGATTGCCTATTTCTAACTTAGCATTATCAAGCTCATGATGTAAGGCAACACAAGAATCACATGGCATAGAAGCATTTGATTTCATCAATTCATTTTCAGATTTTAGACATGCAAAAGAGTTATTCAAGTTCTCCATGTCTACAAGCAATGAATCATAAGCGTTCATAGAGGTTTTCAATTCGGCAAGATCATGAGACAAATCATCATTTTCTCTTTCTAGCAATTTCATTTTCTTCCTAAGAACATGCAATTTATATTCATATGAAATCAAGCCATCAATGAGTTTTTCTTTGCTCACCTTGCTTAGCTTGAGTAGGGGATCGTCCTCGGAAGACTCATCACTATCATCCTCAAAATGCTCTTCATCTTGCTCATCCTCAAAAGGTACTGTGCATATGCCACTAGGCTTCTTCTCCTCGAGCTCCAAGCGTATCTCATCTCTGAAACTAGGACAACCAAAACAAAAGAGATCGCCACAAATATCACAGGAGACTTCCTCCTCAACCGCCATCTTAACTAATGCACGTTCAAACATCTTGTCATGAAGGATCTCAATGGTAAAACAAGCCTGACAAGATGCAAAGAAGCGCTCACAAGTTCTCATATCAGTCGCCATGCTCAAAGATCGGTGAAGATCACAAAAGAGCAAACGAGGCTCTGATACCACTTGTAGGACCGGAATAGGCGAGTAGAGGGGGGGGGTGAATAGGAGCTCAAATTCTTTTTCACTTTGAATGGATTCAATTCACAAATCACTCCAATAGCTGTGAGAGCTATGAAGATCAATGCTTAAGCACAATGGAAGTCTTGTATTGAATCCACTCCTAAACCCCCAAGCAAAGCAAACAAAATCGAGGAAGTGCTGAAGAAATCAGGGAAATCGGTACAACCGCACTAAGGTACTACCGCAGGCAAATGAAAGGTACTACCGCATGAAAATGAGAGGTACTACCGCACTGAGGTACTACCGCAGGCAAATGAAAGGTACTACCGCAAAAAAATGAAAGGTACTACCGATTATCCTAACGATGAACAGAACAGACAGCCCGAAAATCGAAACTCAAATCGATCTAACTTTTGATCCGTAAGGGAAAACCTTACCAAATTTGAGACACACCTTCTCTAAGGTATTAGGAACCTATTCCAATCAAAGATCTCAAAGATCCATGCCAAAGTTCCTATCTTTTTCAGATTGAACGAAGGATGCTCAAAAACCGAGTCAAAATCGAAATATGATCTAGAGACTTGCTCGTGGGTGATTGATGATCAAGATGATCCTAGATGTGTTCCCACATGTCACAGCAAGCTAGATCAAGAGAAGAAATCAAGCAAAAACTTGCGGATCAAAGAAAGCCCCAAATCATCAAATAAAGAGGATGAACACAAAAACGAAATAGAGACTCATCTTGCAAAATCTGGTTGGATTGATTTGGATAGATGGATGATTGTTGGTTACAGCCACTCCAATCTAGGAGGACAAAGCTCTATCCACGAGCACACACTCAATCCCACTATAGAACCCTAGCTCTCCCTTTCTCTTCTCAAAACCCTAAACAAAATAGGGCACACCTCAATGGGTTCGGCTGGCTCTCCCTTGCCTTTCAGCAACCACCAGCAGCCACCAACACCCCTCTATTTATATGGAGGCTAAGCATCTAGAAAATATTCCATTAGGGCACCCATTAAACCCTAACACACAATGGGTTAAAACAACGCACGCATCTCAAAGCGCCATCTTCATCATCATCTTTGATTAGCCTAAACCGCTTCACCATGCACCGACCCGTGCAACGGTTTAGCCAAAGGCCACCAAGGTGGTATTTGGTGAAATTACCAAAATACCCCTTCTCGATCCTTCTCCAAAAGACCGAGTCCACAGATCGTGAAGCAATCCCATGCTTCGCCACGTGTAGGTTAATCAACGGTTAAATGTCGTCAAGTCTCTCCCGTCCGGATCCCACCGGCACCACTGAGCACTTGCAACGACTCCCGCGCCGCTTGATCCAATCAGTCGCACCGAACTGCCTGTTCGGTCACCCTTGTCCATCCTGCGCCCTGCTTGAGTCCTCTCACCTCACCTGGCATCCTTGACCGTTCTGGACCTCAGCTCTCCAAGCTTAGTCCCGACCACCTCGCCGCTGACCTTCATAGACCTACAAGCCACCTGCACAGCAATAGACTAAGAAACCATTTCCGGGAACAAGTTCTTCACAACTTGACCCACGTTAGCCAAAAAATACATCATGCAACACATATGCACCGATGAACATGAACTTGACCTAACCCAAAATCAAATCTCCAAGAAATTTGACAATCAGAACAATTCAATCCACAAGCGGTACTACCGCTACATATCCACCGGTATTACCGCCACGAGGTCATACCGCTCAAGCAACTGCGGTCGAACCGCTACTCGGAGAATCCCAAAATCTCCAAAACACCTCCTTTGGAAAATCCATACCGCACACATGCGGTCATTCCGCCATGCGGTACTACCGGCAACCAAAGCATGGTCGTACCATTCCAGGAGAAAATCCACACTCCAAAGACACCTTCTTTGGAAAATTGTAACCGCCAACTAAAATATGGCGTCACCGCATTGCGGTATTACCGCCACTATCCCTGCGGTACTACCGCTCCACTTAAACACTCAAAAGCCTCAAAACAAAGTCCTTTGCCACGTGGACGCACCAGATCGCGCGGCCGATCGGACCGCGCCTTTAAACCGTCCGATTTGAAGCACTGTTCAAAGTTCGAACGTCTCAATCAGTTTGGGCCGTCCGATTTCAATCAGATGCCTCTCAAGAAATCCAACGCGGCCAGTGACTTGTGGTAGTTCCGCTCACTCTCTTGTGGTCATACCGCTCTCCGGTAGTACCGCAGCTTCAAAGCTGGTACTACCGCTTCCCGAGAAAAACCAAGAATCCAAACAAGACTTCGGGAAATTTCATACCGCTAACACCCTTGTGGTTGAACTGACATACGGTAGTACCGCAGCTTCAATGCCGGTACTACCGATTTTCCCGACACTTGCTGAAAACTCTAGATTTCAACAAACTCTAAAAGCAATTGCCAATTGTTATATCACCTAAGATCATGAGCATGTCCACATGACATCCACAATGTCTTCATGACATCCACAAGATTTACTGGCAGGACTCTGAGCAGCTCGTTCGCTCGGGATTCGCAGATTACTAGTGAAAGGTGATTCTCAACTAGTAGCGAATCAAGTAGGGAAAGAGTATCAATGCTCGAGTACCAAGATGTCATCTTATCTGGCGGAAGTATGGAAACTCGAAAAGCACTTCTTCGGTTTCCATATCCAACATATTCCTAGAAAGGAAAACTTTCTGGCAGACTAGTTAGCATGGATGGCCTCCACGAGGTCAACGGTCCCACCCAGAGTTTTTCTCGAGCAACTCGATTCACCCTCGGTGGTCAAGCTTTCCAAGAACATACATGCTTCTTTACAGGTCGTACAAATTGATCGTGAGAACATGGATGCTCCACAGGTCGTTGAAGGTAGGCGCTGTCACGATCAGGGTAGAGATTGGATGACATCGATCTACAATTATCTTCAGCATGACATAATTCCAGAAGATGATGTAGAGGCTGATCGTATAGCACGAAAAGCCAAATCATACACTCTAATCGAAAGTACCTTGTACAAACGAGGATCTCACGGAGTGTTGATGAGATGCATATCTCAAATGGATGGCATTAAATTGCTAACCGAAATCCATGATGGAGTCTGTGGACATATCATTCCTATAGAACACTGGTCAGTAAAGCCTTCAGGCAAGGATACTACTGGCCAACTACCCTTCATGATGCAAAAGAGCTAGTGACGAAGTGCGTAACAATGTTAGTTTCATAGCCGACAAGTACATCAGCCGGCACAAGCTTTGCAAACAATTCCTCTTTCTTGGCCTTTTGCAACCTAGGGACTGGACATTCTGGGACCTTTCCCAAGAGCACCCGGGGGCTTCGAATTCCTTTTCGTTATGGTTGACACGTTCACAAAATGGATCGAAGCCGAGCCTATTGTTAAAACAACAACTGAGGCTACTAAGAGGTTCCTCACAAAAAACGTGATCACACGATTTGGTGTACCCAATCGTATAATCACAGACAACGGTGCCTAGTTCTCAAGCGGTCAATTCCAAGAATTCTGCGAGGAACTTGGCATCAAGGTACATTTTGCTTCTGTTGCTCACCCGCAGAGCAACGGAGCAATTGAGCGAGCCATTGGTATCATCATGCAGGGGATCAAACGCCGATTGTTCGACCAGTTAATCAAATGGTCAGGAGCTTGGGTTCAAGAACTACCTTCTATATTATGGGCCATTTGAACCACGACCACCATGCAACCGGTGAAACGCCATTCTTCTTGGTTTATGGTGCTAAATCCATGCTTCCTCCAGAACTAAAGCTTGGCACTGCTCGAACTGATTGTTTCAATGAAAACGATCAGAATGAACGACGACTTGACGACATCAATTTCCTTGAAGAACGACGAAACCAAGCCTTGATACGATCAACGGTCTACCAACAAGCCATGCGAAGGTACCATAGTCGTAAGGTGCAACCTCGCAACCTCGCTGTCAGTGATCTGGTTCTCAGAAAAATTCAGAACCAAGCAAATCGCAACAAGCTTTCTCCTAAGTGCTTTCTCCTAAGTGGGAAGGTCCTTACACTATGGTCAAAGTCACCCAACCAGGTTCTGTACAACTAACCATGTCTGACGGGCAAGTTTTGTCTAATTCTTGGACATTGATCAATTGTGTAAGTTCTATGTTTAATTATTATTTCAATTCTTTTCATTTTAATAAAGATTAGTCATTCCTTTATTTATTTTGATAAGTGATATTGTTTATATATATGTGCCTATACTCTGGTCATCTACTATTGTTATTTACACTGGTCAGAGAAAGACAACTTTCTCTCCGATATCCTTTCCAATGATCTCTGTTACTCTTTGGCAACGACTTCTAAGTCAAACGCTATATAGGTCCTAGCCGTGATCATTCCCTGAATGATTCCCGCGCGCAACCAAACTCTTTTCACAAAGAAATGTACGAGTAACCAGAGCATAATAATAATAACTTCATGTAGTAACTCATATGCTTGAGATTATGAAGATTATATTTTCTCATTTCAAGATTCTGTTCTATTCTCGTTTGGCTACTGGTCGGGACACGGAAAGCCTCCTAGTTACAGTCTCTCCTTTTTCGCACGTGGTCCTGTCCACTAGAAGGAGCTTCCTAGCGACGGTCCTTTTCTTACGATCTTCACTGCCAGTCGGACTTGAGCCTGAGCACGTTTCGCGAAGTGTATTTCATGTCTTCAATTCTTAGCATTTCTTCCGACCAGTTTTGGATACTATATATATGAATAAGATTACTTATCATCCATTGCATACATTTTTGCATAATTTCTTTTTTCATCAAAGCAAGTCTTTTCTTCCGACCATATACTGCTTTGTTTGTTATTCCGATTATTACAAAACAGATCTACAACTAGTCGAAATCATACACTGGTTCTGACCAAATTGATTTCCTAGTATTACTACGATCAGTTTTATCATATAATCAATACATGCCTTCAACACACAAAAAATGGATGAGACTTCAAGTTCTCTTTTCTTGGCTTACTACTTATATAGTAATATTCTTCTACTATAAATCAGTCGGGGGCTAGAGAATATATGAGTACTTTAAAAGTCAAAAGGATAAACAAAAGACTTGCCGATGGCAAAAAGGTAAGTTTTATACATTTCATAATTCTTATATTACAATGTCCTACTCTAGAATGTCTCCATACTAATTACTACTTGATGGAGATCCGACATCCATTTCCTCTGCAACCTTGTCTCCAAGAGGCCTTAGTTCCTTAAGAAACCTGGTCGCCTCATCTGGCAAGCAGTTGAAGTCTTCTTCAATGACTTGGAGATTGATGGATGGGTCGGAAGCCTTCAGTTTTGCCAACGCAAAACTAACTCGATTGGCCACGCCTTCTTTCATAGTCTGGGCATAGTTCTCTTGAGTAGTCTTGAGCAAGCAATTGAGATCTTCTAGAAGTTGGTCCAAGTAGTTCATTTTCTCTGTTGGATCTCTTAAGGTAGGCATGCTTGATCATGATCCCATATCAAAGATCATCTTGTTGAGTGCATGGATCTTTTCATCAAGACCTTGCACAAGAGTTGCCTCCTTATCCTGCTCAAATTCCAGAGCCTTCTTTGCTATATTCAACGCTTGTGTTTGCTCTAGATGAGTAAGACAAGTAGTAAGTAAACATGATTAGAGGAGGTTAATTAGTCAAGTCTACGACCAATTACCTTCAATCTTCTTTTCAAGAGTCTCAACGACTCCCTTGTACCTGGTTGTCATGTATGCGATCGACCGGTCCTTAGCTTGGCATTCTTCCTCAAGCTGGGTTATTCTAGCTTTATCAGCCACAACCTCTTCTTTTATTTTCTCCAAATCTATCAAATATGATAAGGGAGAATAATTAAATAAAAGAACAAAGTATTGAAGAAGAAAAGTTAAGGAGAAAGTTCTTACTTTCCAATTCGGAGTGTCTTTGCTACAGGAACTTTATTCACTGGGTTAGTCCTATGACCATAGCAAAATTCTCGACCATGTGCTACAAAAATAACATTCTTCTTTAAGTTTTTTATAAACTTTTAAAGAGAAGCTATGAAACTGGTCGTAGATACTTACCCGAATTACCACGTCATTATAATCGGAAAAAATGATATCAGGACCTATCTTTGCTTGATGGTCTGATATTCTTCCCCATACCTCCTCAAGCTCCTTATCCTCGATAAATCGGGGGAGAAAAGGGAAGTTGTTAGGTTGAGAGGGATTACCAACAGAGGTCGGGACCTGTTGAGGGCCTTTAGGGGCATCTACCTCCATAGAAGGAGTCGGAATCACCAATGGATCCTGAGCGACCGGCGGCACCGACACCTACTCGGGGGCTTCCTCGACCACTTTATCCTCAAGAACTTTGTCCTGAGAAGTGCTTTGGACGGGGACTTCCTCGGGTGCCTGAACCTCAAGAGCATTCTGGTCGAAAACGACCAGGACACCATAAGATCTGTACACAACGAAGAAAGGAAGCTCAAAACTCAAAATCATCAAAAACTATTAAATGTATGCACTCATACGACTCTTTCATTTGTATATACCTAGTTGATTTTTTGGTTTTGACCTTGAAACACGGTGGGATAAATTCTGTACCGCCAACCTTCCTCTTCTTCTCAACCAATTTCACCGGCTCTGGGCTGGTAGGGTTGGTTACACCCCTCACATCCTCCAACATGAGGTAAGAAGCAATATTCTCAACCAGTTGGTCGAGGGTAGCGTCCCGGACCATCAGGTCGGATGGTGTGGTTTCGTCGACCTCCAGATTAGTTGTTTCAGTTACAACTGTTAGGTCGTGAATGACCACTCTGGGGTCTATGACTTCCGCAGCTCTGCTCTGCGGATCTTCGATTTTTCCCACCTAAATCAAAAAATAAGTTTGGTTAGGTGATGAAAATTTCTATCTAATGTATATATATATATATATATATATATATATATATATATATATATATATATATTTCAAATGCTCCATTATATTGGGAGAATCATCTTCTTCCAATGCCTCTAGGCGAGAATCGGTCGGAACCACAAGAGGATTATGATCCTCATCGGATTGTATGACTTTCGGTCCGATCGCTACAAAAATAGAGCAAGCAAGATCAATATATATATATATATATATATATATATATATATATATATATATATATATATATATATATATATATATATATATATATAAAAAGGACAATTTATTATCTACCTTATGTTTCGTTGTCTCTCTTGGCGAGACTATCGCCAATATGCCTGGAAATGCAGCCTTCTCGTTAGGCTCCCAGGCGCAGATCATTTTGATTCGCTCTCTGATTTCCTCAGGAGAGAGGACTTCAGAAAAAGACAGAAGAGATTTTAAGGTTTTACGATAATTAGTTAATAAACTATACAGGTTGGAGCTTCTTCAAAGACATACCATCTCGTGAGTCCATGATTGCTTCATCACGACCAATGAACCAAAGTAGGGATTGGGTTCAGAGTTTCAGAGGACTGATTCGGCATATGGTGAAATATCTCACCACATGCCAGGAAGTCAAGCCCTTGATCCTTAGATCTCGAATGGCATCCACGCATCTTCCGACCATCCCTGTCTTCTCCACGGTCCCCCTGCACTTGGGATTCTCGTTCGCCCTAATCCCGGCGAAGTAAAGGCCATCGTCCCTCGTAACCGTCATGTAAAACCAGTTCTTTTTCCATGAACACCACAAGGATTTCGAATACAATTGGATGTACTTGTCGGCCTTCCCATCGTGAAGGCGCAGCGTGCATTCTCCAGGAGCCACCGTGGATCTTCCTGACATCACCATCCCATAGAAATACCTGAAGAGCTTCAAGTTTGGTCACACTCCCAGGTACGCCTCACACAGGTAGGCGAAGATGCTAATGTTGACGATGGAGTTCGGGGCCAAATTCACAAACTCCACCCCATAATACTCCAGAACGCGGGGGAGGAATTTGTGCACTGGCACCCTTAGCCCGCACTCGATGTAGGCAAGGAAAACTGGGATTTCCCCATCCTCGTGGCTCGGAAAGTGCTCTCCAGCCACTGACCTCTACTTGATCAGATTCCTGTCCGGGAGCATTCCGATCTTCTCCAGTGCCTCAAGCTTCTTCTCACTTAGATCCGAAGCCACCCACTTTGTGATTTGCTTCGACATGGTGAAATTTCTCAAAGGGATGAGAAGTGGTCGGAGGAGGATTTGAGGTCGGAAAGACAACAAGAGGTCAGAAAGGTTTCCTTGGCAAGGAACTGAAGGGGATTGAAAGAAGATCTAGAAGCGTAAGAGCTCTAAAGCCCAACAATGGCGATTTTATAGCTTCTTATCTTTAAAACTATATCAGGAGTTTCTTAAAGTCCAACGGACAATACCTTTTTGTCCAACGGACAGAAAAACTCTTCGGTTTCCAAGTCAAGTTCTCAACTTTAAAGTGAACACAAACTACCTCGTATGTCACGACATTAAATGAGGGTCTGCTCGATACGACTTCATCAAGGAAGGTGCTCACACGACCTGTTCATTTAAAGTTCGGGGGCTAGCTGACGAGGATTAAAACCTCTAGGTATTATTTTAATACATAAAAGACCATACGTCTTCATGGTCATAACCCCTATGGCTAACGACCTCACTGTTTGTGAGGATTCCAGAGGTTACATAATGGGTACCCTGGTCGAACAAGGTCCCGTGCCTAGTCTCCGACTAGGTAGCTGCTCGGAAAAGCTATGAACTAGTATCTGGATATAACTCTAGGTATATTCTTTACCGTGTGATGAATGGAACACGTGTTGTATATTCCATACCATACGACATTACATAATCCTAAGAAACTGACAACAACCACCATACGGTTGAATGTCTCATAGACACTCAACCGAAGAGCAGTTGATACATTATCAACTGTCACCTCGCTCCGACTAGTCGCGATGCTTCACAAGGAACACCTTTTCCAGGAGTAACTGCCACCTCTTTGGAAGTTATTTAAGGGTGGAGCGCAGAAGACAAAAGGCGATTAGAGGCAATCTGAGACAAGCAAGACAGTAGCATTAGATTAAGAGCAATGCAATCAGCTTTAGTTTTGTACTTAAAGTCTGATTGATTAGCAAGCATCATACCTAGTGTAATTAGGATTAGTCCCCAGCCTGGTCGTAGACACCCCTGTAAATCTAGTTCATATCAATAAAGAGCAGCCCCATTGTCTCCCAGGAGATCTATGTCATTTTCCTCTATTTTATATCGTAAGATCGGCGACTTGATCGTCGACAGAGATATTGTTAGTCACTACCCATCAATTAATTACTCTATGTCAACATCAAATTAATTAACTTCAATTTCCAAGGATCTAGGTTAAGACCAATCAAGCACACGCTAGAGATCCGACTTGATAACTCATACCACATCAATGAACTTCTATGTTTACCACCTCTCGTTTAAGCATAGTAAGACGTCGCAAAAGGATTTTAACTCCCTTCAGAAAAAGAGGCATTAAATTTCAACACTTGAAGTAATCTCAAAAGAAATACATAAAGCCAAAGCCTCCACATGTTAAAGAACATGCAACAGAAAACTTTCTTTGTACAAAATATCAAACGAATAAACGTGCCATGTTTTCCAACAAGAAAGAATGGAAGCAACCATGGAAATTTCAATCTCGCCATCGAACAATGTTCTTAAGTAGCAAGAGCAGCTCAATGGTCGGAAGAGCCAATAATTACTCCATAACCCAAATAAAGACCAACTGAAATCCCAACACTACCTTCAAACCAATCTCCCAAGCAAATTCATTATTCGCAACTATACCCAGAATTGGCCTGAATCAAACTCAAGAGGAGAAACAACCTGTAACACCCCAGCCATACAAGGCCCGGAATGCTACCAAAATAAGTAAAATTAAACATATTCAAACTAAAGCATCTTACAAAAATTCGGCAGAACCTCCTTTGTATAACCAAGTATACCGGAGGTTCCAACAGATGCATATATTATTAACAAAAACTCAAAATACAAAGTTCATCAAAACATTGCATAATCAAAATTCACCGCTCTCCTTATTACAAGTAACCAAATGCATTCAGGGCATAGCCAAGATAAAACCTTAAGCAGCTTTGCTTGCTATTAAGGTATTAACTATCAAAAATCATCTTTAAAAAGAATGTGAGGTAGTGTGTGCGCCTTAGCAATTCTACTCCTCCCATGCATGCCGTTCTTGCAGGTGGTACCTAAAAAAACAGCAAACACAAGAAATGAGCCCAAAGACTCAAAAATATAATAAATGGTATCCCAATGTATAAACATGCAAAACAGCATTTGAACTTCTCAAATCCATATATCAACCATCATACACACGCATGCTATGCACTATGCTCAAAAGATGATCCTCTTCCTTCACTTTCCCTTTTGCATTTTACCGGTAATGCAAAGTGTGCATCCGTCGATGCACACCCATGCCTGTACCATCTGGTACAGGGACCATTGCCCATACTCCACGCGTATGGGGACCTAAGCCCATGCTCCGCAAGCATGGGGACCTTTAGCCCGTCATTTACATGACGGGGACCTCAAGAGTTGCTTGGTCATCACATGACCAAGTCTTCAATAATCCAACATGATGCATGTGTATGAATTTCTCAAATAAACAAACATGCATCCTCAACAATATTGCATATGAAAATCCTGTTCATACTCCAAAACTCATAAACATGGTCATCACAACTAATGAACTATCAAAGTTAACATATAACTCCTATCTCTAGCAATAATGCACAATACAAGCTGTGCCATCATCACATTTCATGAGCACACAATTTCTCATAACATAACCTAAGCATTGCCATTCATCAACATATTATAACCATCATTATACTTGCCTTAACCGCGGAGAGTGAGGGGCCTTACCAAGGTGCCGCCCGAACCGGTCCACCACCTGAGTAATTATTATAACGCACACTAAGACGGCAGTAGCGGACTAAACCAAATTATACAAAAACAATCTCTAACTTGCAAAAGTGTCTAACTCGATCCAACCCCAAATCCTACACGTCAATCTGTCCCCTCGGTGGACAGTCAACTTCTAAAATTCATAACTATTGCTACAGAAGTCCACTTCAGGTTTTCTTAGACTTTCTGGAAATGTAATTAAATTTCCTAAATAAACTTAGTTGGGGAGCCCTTCTGATTCTGCCATCTACTGCCCCTACCAAGCCAATCTACAGAACGTCAATTATCGCGTCGGGTTCTCTGGACAGTACACTAAAATTATCATAACTTTCAGTACGTGTATCCAAATCTTGAGTTCTTGATCTTTCTGAAAAGCTGAGACATTGGTCTACAACTTTTATTATACTGAGCTTCTCTGATTTCCCCTTTAACTAATCGTTTCAACCAGATTACTAAAACCTGTCAGAACAGCAACGAATCTGCGGAACAGTCCCACTAATAAAATCATAACTTCTGCTACAGGGGTCCAATTTACGTGTTGTAGCCCTTCACGGAAAGGTGACGACGTCCCCTACAATATCCTAAGAGACATCCTGGACCAATTCTGCCATTGAACCCATGAAAAACCCGATTCTCTCTAATCTGTCCTGAGCAGCCCTAAATACCGACATCGCTAGAACGACTAATTGAACACCTAATCAAAGGAGAACGAAAGTTACCAGGGATGAGCTGTTGGAGATGACGAGCAGCCCGCGAACCCTTCCTCTTCCTTCTCCTCTTCCCTCCCTCCGTTCCACCTTCTCCTTTCTTGGCCGGCCACCACGCGCGCGATCCTCCTCTTCTCCTTCCTTGGACGACCAGCGGGAGGAGGACGAGCTTGCCAGCAGCAGGGGAGGTGCACGGGGAGGCACAAGGGACCAGGGAGGAGTGCCTAGGGGCGGCGGCCACAAGGGGGTGAGGGGAGGGGCGGCCAAGGGAGTGGGAGGGGGGTATGGGTGGCTAGGGTTTCTTGGGGGAAGGTGCCTTCCCCCCCTTCGGCCACTAGGGGGCTGTATGGGCCAAGGCCCAGGCCCAAGTTGCCCCCAAAGTGCTGTTAACTCCTTTATTATCTGATTAATTGAGAAATTTCTATTTGATCCTTCTTCTAAATCGACTCCGAAATAGACCTTCTCTTTGAATTATTGCTCCCTTTCGAATTATACATGTGGAGTATTACATTCTATCCCCCTTAAACTGAATTCGTCCCCGAATTCTATCCACGCTTAAGCCAAGGTAAAATCACAGTTATAACTAAATAAAAACAATGTTAACACGTACCTGACGTGAATAACTTTGGGTATTGCTCGCGCATGCGAGACTCCAATTCCCATGTGGCCTCTCTCTCGGTCTGCTGCGACCAAAGTACCTTAACATACTTCAAAGTTTTATTCCTCAAAACTCTTTCCGATCTCTCCAAAATCCGTGCCGGCCTGGACTCAAAAGTTAAATCCTGTTCGATGGTTAATGGCTCTAGTGAAACAAGATGCTCCGGATCTCGCAGATATTTCCTCAACATAGATACATGGAATACGTTATGCACCCCTCGCATAGACTCAGGAAGGTCCAAGCGGTAAACCAACTTGCCAATTCGAGCCAAGATCATGAAAGGTCCAACGTACCTCGGACTAAGCTTCCCTTTGGTACCGAACCTCACTACTCCCTTAGTGGGAGATACTCTCAAGAGCACCCGATCCCCACTTCAAACTCCAAGTCCCTTCTCCTCACATCCGCATAGCTTTTACATGCGCTTCTGGGCTGCTAATGATTCTATCTCACCAAGGCTACCTGTTCAATCGTCTTCGGACCCAATCCGGTCCCAAGACTGCTTTCTCACCCACTGCTTCCCAGCAAAGGGGTGACCTGCATTTTCGCCCATACAAAACCTCGAACGGTGCGGCTTTGATACTTGAATGGTAGCTGTTATTGTAAGCAAATTCCGCCAATGGCAATTGATCCTCCCAACTACCCTTCCAGGACAAAACACAGGTCCGCAACATGTCCTCCAAGGTTTGGATGGTGCGCTCTGACTGTTCGTCTGTCTAGGGATGAAACGCTGTGCTCAAACGGAGTTGGGTGCCCAGTGCACTCTGCAAACTCTCCCAGAACTTGGAGACAAACATGGCATCTGTGAGACCCCGATGTTTATTAGGCTCATAATACTTAGTCATCCCATTGACCCTAGTATTATCAACCAAATAAACCCGGTCTCGAGAGATGTATACTTCCCAGAATGCAGTATACATACCTCACAACAAAAGAATGTATCAATTCCATACAACACATAGAACATAAGCAACAAACCAGAAGTTAACATTAATATGGAATAGATATTACAAAAGAGAGGCCCTTAGGCCAAATAGCAACAATTCTACAAAGGTAACAGCGGAAGCAAAAGGTGCCATAAAGATGGCTATAACACAAAGCCAATCAAGGTGCCTTAACCCCTAGGCATCTCGACCGACCGCCAAGCTAGTCGTCAAGAAACGCAACACGTAGCACAAAAGAGAGGCTCTTGGAGCTCTCCTTCTTCCTCTGCAACAAAAACCACACAAATTGCCACAACCACGGGCGATGAGTACATAAAGTACTCCATAAGACTTACGTGTGAGATAACAGAACTATAAATAGCTACATGCAAGCTTTATTTAAGTGGATGAGGCTTTGGACTCATTTTAGCATAAAGCAACATTTATTTGCAATAACATAATAGATTGAAGGCAATTTGGCAAAGCATTTTTAATTGTTGAAGTAACAACGAGATAATAACATAATAACAACAACAAGAACAATCCTGGAAGTGACTAACCCAAGTCACCACAACAATAGCATGAACTCCCCGTTCATACCAACCATGTCAAGTTTTAATTAAAGGTTGTAGTCTAGTCTTGAACGACCTTACCAAGCATGTCCATAACCTAGGACGAGGCTATTCGAATAGTTTTATCCCTGTAGGGTGTACCACTGTACCCACACGTCAGACCGCCTTTCCTTTACGCACACTACCGAAGGTGTGCTGGCACGGCTAAGTCCTACGAGACCTTTCCAAAGGATGAATGCTAATTACGAGCTGCACAACCCACGGGAGAAGGAGACATCACAACCTTCCCTAAGCTAATGCTCCCCTCCCACACTATACATATACATTTGTTTTTGAAAACACACCAACCGAGCTCACTCATAATTAACACCTCCTAGAGTACTTAGTCAAGAGGGGTTCCATATGCCCCTCGCGTGGTTAGTACGCCAAATCTCTTGGCTTAGTGACCCAAGTACTCGGTCCTTAGGGACCCGTGCATACCACCACATCCAAAACCGCACCATCCATCCAATATGCCCAAGTCTAAATCAATCTTTTATTTTCAGTTTTGATTTTACAATTAATCAAAGCACAAGTGCTGGACATATAAGAGTAATAATCATTTTTGAGTGATCAAGACCATCGACTAAGTCGATGATCGCCCATTTCTACCGATAACTAAGCATGTCTAAGCAATTGCATCGAAACTACTAAGTGATAAGAGCTCATCCAACGAGCTCCCACCACAGCAAATAACCTAGGCTCAAGGTAGTAGAGGATGAACAATTCCTACAGATTATGCAACTATAGGCTTGCTAGCGACATTTAACACAAAGTAGCATGCATACATAGAAGTAAAACAAAGTATTAAGCTTTAAAGTAATGGGACAATGATGGAAATGGTTAAACTGCTTGCCTTGTTGCTGGTGGTCAAATTGTGGCAGAGGGTCGCTCTCGGGATCACCACAAATGTCTAACCCTAACGAAAAGAGCGAAAAAGAACCGATAAGAACAAAGAATTCAAAAGGACTCAACAGCAAACCTTCTCCAAAAGACTTGAAATTTTTACAGCAGCAAGATAAATATTTATCATGAATTTAGCAACAAGAATCGATCGATTTGGATTCTTGATGCAAAAGATATGATCAAAACAATTCAATTCGGCCAGAAAAATCCAAATTAAATTAAAAGGGCTACTGTTCATAAATTATTTTCTAGGGTCTTCTGGACATGAAATTTTTATGGTAGATAGGTAATGACATTCTAAGACTAATGGAAGTGGTTTCAACTCTTTTGGAGTTACATTGCAACTTCTACAATTTTTAAAGACAAGAACTTGAACAAAATTATAATGCATAATTATTCTTTCTGAAAACAGTAACATGTTCAAAACTATTTTTCCTAGTAATTTCATTATTAGAGGAACCCAACAAACTTGGATTCCCTCAAAAATCATCTATAGAGCATTAGTTATGTCTTTTACAAGTTAAGCCTTAAATTGAGTGTATATTTAAAAGGGAGTTTTAAAACCTATGGCCCAAACTGCGCTCTGGAGCTGAACTCAACTTACAATCATTTTTGGATTAAAGTCAAGTTCAAGATAGAGCTAACACAATTTGAATGACCTCATTTGGAATTAGAATGAAAGAGATATGAAATTCTAAAGTTTATACCTTATTTCAGTTTATCATTAAGAATTTACTGGCATTTCTAACACTCGCAAAGACATAGGAGGTTGTGAGCCACAGATCACAGATCTAACGGCTCAGACCTCCCAGGAGAACAACATACACGCACATGGGAGGTCCAGAGGTCCTGGACCTCCTAACCACGCACATGCGCGAGGTGAGGGGAGGTCGTGGCCGTAGATGGGAGATCCAACGGACCACAACATGGAAGGGAAGGTCCGGAACGGACCAGATCTAAAGGGGAGGTCCTCATGGTGAGATGACCTCGAGGAGGTCCCAGAGGAGGTCTCAACGCCACGCACCTCCAAGGAGGTCTCGACGGCCAAGATTGCGCCAAGGAGGTCTTGGGCGCCCAGATCTCCTCGGAGGAGGTCCGGACGCCCTGCACCAGCGCTTCTAACTTCAAGCCGCTGCCGCTGGGACAGAGATAATGCGCCGCTGGACCACGAGGAGGTCCGCGGAGGTCTTAAATGCATGCATTAAAGGATGGATCTAAGGCGGTTAAGACGCCCCATGATTTCAATGATTCGAGCACTGATTAGTGCATTAACTCCGCGAATCCTTGTCCGAAAACGGCAATAACGCCAGCTCCTATCCGACAAGGCTTGAGTTTAAGAGGATGGTCTCACCGGCGATGTAGACCTTGCCGGTGAGGTTCAATGGTACCACCGAGTGCACAATAATGTTGCGCACCCAGTGGACCTCCTCTCAACGGCGGCGACGGCTTTGAACGCCGGCGAGCCGGAGTGGGCAAGATTAACCAGCACGGCCAAAACCGAAAAGCAAAAATGAAGCTCAGCGCGACATTCAAGCGTATGCTCAAACAACAGCTCGCGACATTCATACATCACGGGTGCCCAGGCTAAAGGACTAACAGGGGAGTACAGGAGGTCCTAAGGTGCCGGGAGGTCGTGGAGGTGATGACTGGAGTTGGGGAAGAAAGGTGCTCCACTACCAAAGCTCCACTCAGAGCTCCAACTTGTCCCTCTCGCAAACGCCCAACAAATCAAGTTAGGACTTGGTCCCAGAGGGAAGGCACAAATGGAAACAAGGAGAAAGGTGGGAAACCCCGGTGACCCTTGTCCACCGAGGAACTTCAAGTCCAACAATGGCGGCCAAGGAGCTCTGCGGCTTAGAGTTTACAAGCACGTATGAGTGAGCAAGGAACAAAGGCTTGCAAAGGAAGATAAAGGCACAGTGGGGGTGTTCTTATACTTAGGGCAAAGAGGTTTTAGGCCACTGGCTAAGCTCATGGTGAGCTTGGCCCATGGCATGGTCCAGGCAGTTGGACAGGACGTAAAGTTGACACAAAGGGCGAGTTTGAGCCGACTGAGATGCGAAAAGTCGACCAAGATTAAATGCGGTCAAGAAAGAGTCATTGAAGTGTACCCCAAGGTCAGACACGCATTAATTGCGCTGCTCAGAGTTTGCCCGCGTGCCAGAGAAAGGAGAAGAATAGGGGAGGTCTTAGTGATCGTTGGATAAGACCTGGGGAGGTCCTAACCATCGGATCTCATTTTCGAACCGTTATGTTTTAAGTGGCTGGGTGGAGGTCCCAGCCACACGATCAAGGATGGGGAGGTCGTGGCCCTCCGATTTCCTTAATCGCGAAAACGCACGTGAGGAAAAGGGGCAGGAGGTCCAAAGCGTTGGATCTCCATCCAACGGTGCGGACCTCCAGTGAGGATTTAACCGCACGCGATCAAAAAGACATGAGGGGAGGTCATGGCCTTTGGATTTAAATCCAAGGGCACACAATGACCGGGGAGGTCTGATATGATGCGCAACAGGCAAGGGAGGTCAGGACCGCTAGATTTTAAATCTAACGGTGCACAACAAAAGATGGGGGAGGTTGTGAGTGCTTGATAACGCAGGGAGGTCGTGAGCTGTTGGATTTGATCCAATGGCTACGACCTAGGTTACGTGGAAGGTTTGTTTAGTTTAACAGTAAGGGGAGGAGGTCAGGGCCATGGATCTTGGATCCAAGGGCTATGACCTCACGTAGGTGGGATGACCTTGCTGAGTATGTTGAGGAGGAGGTCGTGGCTGTTGGATTTGATCCAACGGCTATGACCTCAACAAGGTGGGATGACCTTGCTGCGATGGTTTACAGCTCGAGGAGGTCTTTGAGGTTTAACACACAGGGGAGGTCATGACCATGGATCACTGATCCAACGGCAATGACCTCATGAGGTGGGAGGTCCTCGCGGTGTTGATCATGAGGAGGTCGTGGTGTTGGATGTAAATCCAACCACGCGACCATCAAGTGGAGATGAGGTCTGCTGAGGTGCAGACATGGTTGGGCTGGACCAACTTTGAATATGGCTAGCCCAAGGAACAGTGTAGGCTTTTAAATTTAGTTTTAACAGCTGAAACTTAGCAGAATTATTTGAGATAGCAAATGAACTCCAAATTTGATGAAATTTTAACTGGAGCTTGCTGACAATGAGACCAACCTTGCATAAAATTTCCAGAGGTTATTATACAATGCATTTTTCTCAGGAAATTCATGAAGGTTGTTTAAAGGATTTTTTTGCCTCCAAAAATTATCAACAAGTGTTATGACTCATGATATGTTTCAGAGGGGTCCCACCTCAGTTTTTGGGACCAAGGAAAATATATTCCAATTGTTTGGCACAAGATTTAAGATAATTGGAGAATGAGTTTGATTTTTGGTCAACAAGAGCTTTGTGTTTTTGAATTACACAACTCTTGGACAAGAGTTACACAAGATTTTAGGGTTTTTCAAGATGTGAGAAAAAGTTTTAATTTCTACACATATAATTATACTTGATTAACCCTAATTATACCTTTGGGATGTTACAAAATCTCCCCCCCCCTTACAGAAATCTCGTCCCGAGATTTGGCTCACTCGGTAAAGAAAGATGGATAGTTCGCACGCAGACGATCTTCTCTTTCCCAAGTAGCCTCATCCTCGAATGGTTTGACCACCGAACTTTAAGGAACTTGATGGTCTTATTCCTTGTCCTTCGCTCGGACTCATCGAGCACGCGAGCAGGTGCTCGCGATAGGTCAAATCTTCCCGGACATCGAGGGTTTCCAACGAGCTTCCTCGCTTGGAACACGGAGGCACTTCTTAAGCCGGACACATGAAAACATCATGTACCCCTCAAGTGCAGCCGGCAACTCCAACTTATAGGCAACAGCTCCTTCTTCTCGATAACGCGTAGGGACCGACATATCGAGGAGCCAACTTGCCCTTGACGCCAAACGTTGATGGCCCTTCAAAGGAGAGACTTTGAGATAAACAAAGTCATTAGGCTCAAAACGTAACTCACGCCGACGGCGATCCGCATAGCTCTTTTGCTCGATTGAGCTGCGGCGCAAACGCCACGAATAAGCCGGACTTGGCGCTCGGCCTCATTGATTGAGTCCGGCCAAAGAGAGGTCTCTCACCGTCTCTGACCAGTTCAACGGGTCCTACACTTTCTCCGCATAAGGCCTCAAATGGTGCCATGCCGAGACCGGCTTCGAAAACGTTGTTATAAGAAAACTCGGCGAATGGCAAGCATTTCTCCCAATGCTTCCCATATGAAAGGACACAAGCACGAAGCATGTCCTCCAAAACTTGGTTGACCCTCTCGGTCTGACCATCAGTTTGAGGATGATATGCCGTGCTAAAGGTAAGACGAGTGCCCATAGCCTCTTGCAAGCTAAACGAGACGTGAAAAGGGATCCACGATCCGACACGATCGTCTTCGGCACACCGTGCAAACTCACGATGCGGGCGATATAGAGTTCCGCCAAAAGACCTACCCGAAGTTCAGTCTTGACGGGAAGGAAATGTGCCACCTTAATCAATCGATCGATGACGACCCAAATGGCATCATTCTTCTTCGGGACGGGTAGACCGTGATAAAATCCATTCCGATCGAATCCCACTTCCACTCAGAATTGGCAAAGGTCAAGCGATCCAAACAGACGCCGATGCTCGGCCTTCACACGGCGACACACGTCGCTTTCGAACGAACGAACCCGCGATCTCCTCTTCATTCGGGTCCACCAAAATCTCTGGCGGAGATCTTGATACATCTTCGTGGCCCCGGATGAATGGATAAAGGCGAATCTTGGGCTTCATGGAGGATTAAATTCCGCAACTCCATGTCCTTTGGAACCACAAGGCGTTGCCGAACCTCACAACACCATGCTCATCCTCGTAAAAGCACTTGGTGTTCCGCCTTGACATTTGCCTTAATGCGGCTCACTCCAACATCCGATCACGAGCGGACTTGATCCGATCCACCAAGGTTGGTTGCACAACCATGGCAGCGAGAGATCCATGCTCAACTATCTCCAAGTTGAGGCGCTGGAATGCCTCGAGAAGAGAGGGCTAATGCTCCTTGAGCACTAAGGCATTACAATGCGCTGCGACTAAAGCGCGCTCGGCAACGACATTAGCCTTGCCCGATGGTAGTGAATACCCATATCATAATCCTTGATCAACTCCAACCATCTCCTTTGCCCGAGGTTTAGGTCAGGTTGGGTGAACAAGTACTTGAGGCTCTTGTGATCCGAATACACTTCACAACGACACCGATTAGGTAATGTCGCCAAATCTTAAGTGCATGAATCACAGCAGCCAACTCCAAATCATGAGTAGGGTAGTTGAGTTCATGAGGTCTCAATTGCCTTGATGCATAGGCCACTACCTTGCCTTCTTGCATAAGGACACAACCGAGGCCTCGACGAGAAGCATCGCAAAAGATATCGAAGCTGCGATGGATATCGGGAAGAACAAGAACGGGAGCGGTGGTCAAACGCTTCTTGAGTATATGGAAACTTGCCACGCAAGCATCAGACCACAGGAACTTCTTGTCCTTCTTGAGCAACTCCGTCATCGGCTTTGCGATCTTGGAGAAGTTCTCGATAAAGCGGCGATAATATCCCGCTAAACCAAGAAAACTCCGCACTTCGGTGACTGAAGTGGGCGGACTCCATGAAAGAACATCGGTGACCTTGCTAGGATCAACCGCTATGCCTCCCGCTGAAAGAACATGGCCAAAGAAAGCCACTTCCTTCAACCAGAACGCACACTTGCTGAACTTCGCGTACAGCTGGTGCTCACATAGCTTGCCTAACACAAGCTTCAGATGCTCAGCATGATCCTCATCGTTCTTGGAATAGATAAGAATATCATCGATGAAGACCACGACAAACTTATCCAAATACTCCATGAATACCGAATTCATGAGGTTCATGAACAAGGCAGAGCATTGGTTGCTTTAACGACATGACAAAGTACTCGTACAAGCCGTGGCGAGTAGAGAACGCCGTTTTGGAATATCCTCGGGCCAATCCAACTCGATGATATCCCACTCTCAAATCAATCTTGGAGAAAACTCGAGCTCCAGTTAATTGATCGAAGAGATCATCGATGCGGGCAAAGGATACTTGTTCTTTATCATCACTTCATTAAGTGGGCGATAATCGGCGCTTACATGCAAAGTACCGCCCTTCTTTTTACGAAGATTGCCGGACAACCCCAAGGAGATGAGCTAGGGCGAATGAAACCCTTCTCTTGCAGCTCACTTAACTGCTTCTTCAATTCTACCAACTCGTTCGGTGGCATCCGATAAGGCCTCTTTGAGATAGGGGCGGTACCAGGAGCCAACTCAATGACAAACTCGAGGTCACGAACGGGTGGCATCCCTGGAAGATCAGCGGGAAAGACATCAACAAAGTCGCAAACTGTTGGGACTTCGCTAATATCTAGAGCGGGCTTCGCTTCAAGCGCGAAGAGATGCGGATCTAGCAGCTTCGGCGAAAAGCGAACCTGCTCGCCGGAGGGACTAGATAGAGAGATGAGCTTCCTGGCGCAATCGATTTGCCCCATGTGCTGGGACAACCAATCCATACCAAGAATCACATCAAGACTCGCTGAATGTAGAAGGATAAGGTTTGCTAAGAAACCTACGCCTTCGATCTCGATAGGGACATCCCTACACTCAACCTCAGCCCTCAACTCCGTACCGGGAGAGCGAATGAGTAGCGGGACTGACAATGGAGAGAAAAGAAGCTCTCCGACAGCAGCAAAAGACTCAGAAACAAATGAATGAGATGCTCCTGAATCAAACAAAAGCGATGGCGGGATGAGAGTTAACGAAAAGTGTACCTAGCACGACGCCGGGTGCCTCTGAGCCTCCTCTGTGGTGATGGCGTTGACGCGACCACTACCCACGCCTTGGGTAGCCGGACGATCTTACGTCCCGAGATGCACCACCTCCTGGCCCGCGTCCTCCATTAGGACGAGGGGCTGCTCCTGTCTTCTTAGGGCATTGGTTCGCATAATGCCCCTTCTGGTTGCATGAGAAACATGTGACCCCGGCAGCCGGGTTGCGGGGGCCGCTCTGCTGACTCGCAGGTGCACGTGACTGAGACACGGCCTGCGAAGGACGAGGAACAGGGCAGTGATCTCTCGGGCGCCAAGAGTGAGACTGGTACCCCTGAGACTGCCCGAAGCGGGGACGGGAGGAACTGGCCCTGGATGACTTATGGGCCTCCCACTTGCGCTTGCGGGAGTCCATAAGCTCTCGAGCCGCATGCTCAGCGACGATGGCCTTGTCGACCAAGGTCTGGAAATCAGGGAAGTCGACAATGGATAGCTTGTCCTTCAGCTCCTCAGACAAGCCACGCCTGAACTTGGCCTGCTTAGCCATATCAGTGGCCACGTCCTCGGGAGCATAACGAGCTAGATGGTTGAACTCAGAGACATACTCCATGATCGAAGCTCGCCTTGCTTGAGCGCAGAAGAAACTCCTTCTTGATCTCCATCAAGCCGGCAGGATGTGAGCCCGACGGAAGGCAAGACGAAACTCCTCCCAAGAGACGGTGTGGTCTCAGGGCTGCATGGCGAGAAAGCTCTCCCACCATGACAAGGCTGCACCCTCCACCGGTGCGATCGCGAACAGCGCCTTCTCGTGCTCCGGCATCTGCGCGATCTGGGTTTACGCCCACAAGACGGCCAATCGTCTGCATCCAAAGGGTCCTCGACCGGGAAAAGGTAGGGGCTGAGTACGAAGAAACTCCGTGAGTCCTCCACGCGGTGATGGGCGTTCTCGCCCCGCATCCCGAAGCTCCGGTAAGTGCGGTGGTGTTGCGCGATGACGCCCAAGAGAACTCTCTGTCATCCACGCGTTGCGCCGATCTGAAGAAGAACCTCGGCCATGGTCGGAGGAGGAGGAAGCTCCTCGTCCGACCAGCCGATCGCCTTGGCCGCTACGAAAAGGCCCGCCATCTGTTACAAGGAATTTTTGGTTAGCAACTAGACCCAAAAACAAAGCCTTAAAGAAAGCAAAAGCGATCGACTAGGGGAATGGAATATCACCCCAACCGAAAGCCAAAATCAGCGGTTAGTTAAACTTTAAAAAGCTTCTAAAAGACTCTAAAACAGCCAAGAAACACCAAAAGAAGGCTCAACTTCTCAACTCAACTAACCCGTATTGAATGAACGAGTAATCGGTCGAGAAGATCAAAAATCAGATTGTAGGGTGAGAGTTAACGCTACTAAAGAGCAAGGTTAATGCAACGAAATAAGCGTTAGATACTTAGCTAACTAGTATCACATCTTACCCTTTTATTCCCACAAGTTTTAGTTGATTAACCTCTCATTATCTATCCTAATTAGACACCTTTGAGACTGCTGTCCGGAAATTTGATGCTTGCTATCCAGATTTCAGATCCAAGCTCCTTGTCGAATCACCGACTCGAACTTCAAAACCTTGTAGTGGGCAGCTCACACTTCAATTTGCCAATCTCATTGGTTCTCCCAAAACCCAGGTTAATCGATAACAACTATTTTGTAGAAGGGAAGAGAGGAAAACAACTTTTAAAACTCAAATTAGAGGGGATGAGGAGAGAAAGCTAAGATAGGTAAGGAATAAAATCCGAGAATTTCCTAAGCTTTCAAAACCTCTTTTGATGCTTTGAAAATAGGTTTTCAAAATATCCTAAGGATCGACCAAGCTTGCGCATTACGGTCATAACGGCTCGATACCAACTTTTGTGAGACCGATGTTTATTAGGCTCATAATACTTAGTCATCCCATTGACCCTAGTATTATCAACCAAATAAACCGGTCTCGAGAGATGTATACTTCCCGAATGCAAGATACATACCTCACAACAAAAGAATGTATCAATTCCATACAACACATAGAACATAAGCAACAAACCAGAAGTTAACATTAATATGGAATAGATATTACAAAAGAGAGGCCCTTAGGCCAAATAGCAACAATTCTACAAAGGTAACAGCGGAAGCAAAAGGTGCCATAAAGATGGCTATAACACAAAGCCAATCGAGGTGCCTTAACCCTAGGCATCCGACCGACCGCCAAGCTAGTCGTCAAGAAAGCGCAACACGTAGCACAAAAGAGAGGCTCTTGGAGCTCTCCTTCTTCCTCTGCAACAAAAACCACACAAATTGCCACAACCACGGGCAGATGAGTACATAAAGTACTCCGCAAGACTTACGTGTGAGATAACAGAACTATAAATAGCTACATGCAAGCTTTATTTAAGTGGATGAGGCTTTGGACTCATTTTAGCATAAAGCAACATTTATTTGCAATAACATAATAGATTGAAGGCAATTTGGCAAAGCATTTTTAATTGTTGAAGTAACAACGAGATAATAACATAATAACAACAACAAGAACAATCCTGGAAGTGACTAACCCAAGTCACCACAACAATAGCATGAACTCCCGCTCATACCAACCATGTCAAGTTTTAATTAAAGGTTGTAGTCTAGTCTTGAACGACCTTACCAAGCATGTCCATAACCTAGGGCGAGGCTATTCAATAGTTTTATCCCTGTAGGGTGTACCACTGCACTCCACACGCCGATCGCCTTTCCTTTACGCACACTACCGAAGGTGTGCTTTGGCACGGCTAAGTCCTCGAGACCTTTCCAAAGGATGAATGCTAATTACGAGCTGCACAACCCACGGGAGAAGGAGACATCACAACCTTCCCTAAGCTAATGCTCCTCCCACACTATACATATACATTTGTTTTTGAAAACACACCAACCGAGCTCGCTCATAATTAACACCTCCTAGAGTACTTAGTCAAGAGGGGTTCCATATGCCCTCGCGTGGTTAGTACGCCAAATCTCTTGGCTTAGTGACTCAAGTACTCGGTCCTTAGGGACCCAGCATACCACCACATCCAAAAACCGCACCATCCATCCAATATGCCCAAGTCTAAATCAATCTTTTATTTTCAGTTTTTGATTTTACAATTAATCAAAGCACAAGTGCTGGACATATAAGAGTAATAATCATTTTTGAGTGATCAAGACCATCGACTAAGTCGATGATCGCCCATTTCTACCGATAACTAAGCATGTCTAAGCAATTGCATCGAAACTACTAAGTGATAAGAGCTCATCCAACGAGCTCCCACCACAGCAAATAACCTAGGCTCAAGGTAGTAGAGGATGAACAATTCCTACAGATTATGCAACTATAGGCTTGCTAGCTTACATTTAACACAAAGTAGCATGCATACATAGAAGTAAAACAAAGTATTAAGCTTTAAAGTAATGGGACAATGATGGAAATGGTCAAACTGCTTGCCTTGTTGCTGGTGGTCAAATTGTGACAGAGGGTCGCTCTCGGGATCACCACAAATGTCGAACCCTAACGAAAGAGCGAAAAAGAACCGATAAGAACAAAGAATTCAAAAGGACTCAACAGCAAACCTTCTCCAAAAGACTTGAAATTTTTACAGCAGCAAGATAAAGATTTATCATGAATTTAGCAACAAGAATCAATCGATTTGGATTCTTGATGCAAAAGATATGATCAAAACAATTCAATTCGGCCAGAAAAATCCAAATTAAATTAAAAAGGGCTACTGTTCATAAATTATTTTCTAGGCGTCTTCTGGACATGAAATTTTTATGGTAGATAGGTAATGACATTCTAAGACTAATGGAAGTGGTTTCAACTCTTTTGGAGTTACATTGCAACTTCTACAATTTTTAAAGACAAGAACTTGAACAAAATTATAATGCATAATTATTCTTTCTGAAAACAGTAACATGTTCAAAACTATTTTTCCTAGTAAGTTCATTATTAGAGGAACCCAACAAACTTGGATTCCTCAAAAATCATCTATAGAGCATTAGTTATGTCTTTTACAAGTTAAGCCTTAATTTGAGTGTATATTTAAAAGGAGTTTTAAAACCTATGGCCCAAACTGCGCTCTGGAGCTGAACTCAACTTACAATCATTTTTGGATTAAAGTCAAGTTCAAGATAGAGCTAACACAATTTGAATGACCTCATTTGGAATTAGAATGAAAGAGATATGAAATTCTAAAGTTTATACCTTATTTCAGCTTTATCATTAAGAATTTACCGGCATTTCTAACACTCATAAAGACATGGGAGGTTGTGAGCCACAGATCACAGATCTAACGGCTCGCACCTCCCGAGAGAACAACATACACGCACATGGGAGGTCCAGAGGTCTCGACCTCCTAACCACGCATCTGCGCGAGGTGAGGGGAGGTCGTGGCCGTAGATGGGAGATCCAACGGACCACAACATGGAAGGAAGGTCCGAACGGACCAGATCTAAAGGGAGGTCCTCATGGTGAGATGACCTCGAGGAGGTCCCAGAGGAGGTCTCAACGCCACTGCACCTCCAAGGAGGTCTGGACGGCCAAGATTGCGCCAAGGAGGTCTTGGGCGCCCAGATCTCCTCGAGGAGGTCCGACGCCCTGCACCAGCGCCTTAACTCGCGCAAGAGCAGCTTGGACAGAGATTGTGCGCCGCGGGACCACGAGGAGGTCCGCTACGGAGGTCTTAAATGCATGCATTAAAGGATGGATCTAAGGCGGTTAAGACGCGCCCATGATTTCAATGATTCGAGCACTGATTAGTGCATTAACTCCGCGAATCCTTGTCCTAAAACGCAATAACGCCGCAGCCCTATCCGACAAGGCTTGAGTTTAAGAGGATGGTCCTCACCGGCGATGTAGACCTTGCCGGTGAGGTCAATGGTACCACCGAGTGCACAATAATGTTGCGCACCGGTGGACCTCCTCTCAACGGCGGCGGCGACTTTGAACGCCGGCGAGCCGTGAGGGCAAGATTAACCAAAGACGCCAAAACCGAAAAGCAAAAATGAAGCTCATGCGACATTCAAGCGTATGCTCAAACAACAGCTCCGCGACATTCATACATCACGGGTGCCCAGCCGCTAAAGGACTAACAGGGGGAGTACATGGAGGTCCTAAGGTGCTGGGGAGGTCGTGGAGGTGATGACTGGAGTTGGGGAAGAAAGGTGCTCCACGGCCAAAGCTCCAGCTCCGAGCTCCAACTTGTCCCCCTCTGCAAACGCCCAACAAATCAAGTTAGGACTTGGTCCCGGAGGAAGGCACAAATGGAAACAAGGAGAAAGGTGGAAACCCAAGGACCCTTGTCCACCGTGGAACTTCAAGTCCAACAATGGCGGCCAAGGAGCTCTGCGGCTTAGAGTTCACAAGCACGTATGAGTGAGCAAGGAACAAAGGCTTGCAAAGGAAGATAAAGGCACAGTGGGGGTGTTCTTATACTTAGGGCAAAGAGGTTTTAGGCCACTGGCTAAGCTCATGGTGAGCTTGGCCCATGGCATGGTCCAGGCAGTTGGACAGGACGTAAAGTTGACATGGTGGCAGGTTTGAGCTGACCAGAGGGGCGAAAAGCTGACCTGCATTAAATGCGGGTCAGCAAAGAGCTGTTGAAGTGTACCCCAAGGTCAGACACGCATTAATTGCGCTGCTCAGAGTTTGCCCGCGCGCCAGAGGAAGGAGAAGAACAGGGGAGGTCTTAGTGATCGTTGGATAAGACCTGGGGAGGTCCTAACCATCGGATCTCATTTTCGAACCGTTATGTTTTAAGTGGTGGGTGGAGGTCCCACCACACGATCAAGGATGGGGAGGTCGTGGCCTCCGATTTCATTAATCGCGAAAACGCACGTGAGGAAAAGGGCAGAGGTCCAAAGCGTTGGATCTCCATCCAACTGCGCGACCTCCAAAGTGAGGATTTAACCACACGCGATCAAAAAGACATGAGGGGAGGTCATGGCCTTTGGATTTAAATCTAAGGGCACACAATGACCGGGAGGTCTGGATATGATGCGCATAGGCAAGGGAGGTCGGACCGCTAGATTTTAAATCTAACGGTGCACAACAAAAGATGGGGGAGGTTGTGAGTGCTTGATAGCGAGGAGGTCGTGAGTCGTTGGATTTGATCCAATGGCTACGACCTGGGTTACGTGGAAGGTTTGTTTAGTTTAACAAGAGGGAGGAGGTCGGGGCCATGGATCTTGGATCCAAGGGCTATGACCTCACGTGGTGGGATGACCTTGGTGAGTATGTTGAGGAGGAGGTCGTGGTGTTGGATTTGATCCAACAGCTCGACCTCAACAAGGTGGGATGACCTTGCTGCGATGGTTTACACTCGAGGAGGTCTTTGAGGTTTAACACGTGGGAGGTCATGACCATGGATCACCGATCCAACGGCAATGACCTCATGAGGTGGGAGGTCCTCGCGGTGTTGATCATGAGGAGGTCGTGGTGTTGGATGTAAATCCAACCAACATGACCGATCAAGTGGAGATGAGGTCTGGCGAGGTGCAGACATGGTTGGGCTGGACCAACTTTGAATATGGCTAGCCCAAGGAACAAGGTAGGCTTTTAAATTTAGTTTTAACAGCTGAAACTTAGCAGAATTATTTGAGATAGCAAATGAACTCCAAATTTGATGAAATTTTAACTGGAGCTTGTTGACAATGAGACCAACCTTGCATAAAATTTTTAGAGGTTATTATGCAATGCATTTTTCTCAGGAAATTCATGAAGGTTGTTTAAAGGATTGTTTTGCCTCCAAAATTATCAACAAGTGTTATGACTCATGATATGTTTCAGAGGGTCCCACCTCAGTTTTTGGGACCAAGGAAAATATATTCCAATTGTTTGGCACAAGATTTAAGATAATTGGAGAATGAGTTTGATTTTTGGTCAACAAGAGCTTTGTGTTTTTGAATTACACAACTCTTGGACAAGAGTTACACAAGATTTTAGGGTTTTTCAAGATGTGAGAAAAAGTTTTAATTTCTACACATATAATTATACTTGATTAACCCTAATTATACCTTTGGGATGTTACAGCATCTCTGTCAGAAATGATGGTCTTTGGCACACCATGCAATCTCACAATCTCACGCACATAAATTGGAGCTAAATCGCTCGCTGAGTTGGTCGTGCGGATAGGAATAAAATGTGCCGATTTGCTGAATCGATCCACTATCACCCAAACTGCATCCTTTCCTCGCGGCGATCGAGGTAACGCGACTACAAAGTCCATGGAGATATCATCCCAAGGCCATTGAGGGACTTCCAAAGGCTGTAATAACCCTGCAGGACGCTTATGTTCTGCCTTTACTTGTTGACAAACGCCACAAGAGGCTACATAATTCGCAATATCCACCTTCATTCTTTTCCACCAGAAATTCCGCTTCAGATCACGGTACATCTTCGTCTCACCTGGATGAACAGTGTATGGGGTGCGATGTGCCTCCCTCAGAATATCATCCTTAACCTCCGCCTTCTGCGCACACACAAGCGACCTTTGAATCGCAATGCTCCGCACTCCATCCAAACCGAAATCCCTTCCTTGCCCATCTCCGGCGCTTCGACCCTCTGCGAGAATTGGTCATCTTGTTGTGCTTCCCGCACCTGCTCGAATGGTGACTCTAAGATCAACTGAGTTTCGACCTGAGCCGTGCCTGCATAGCAATAAGATATTCCCATGCGGTCAAAATCCGCAATTAAGCAATCCAGGGTAGCGGGCGTCACCTTGCGACTAAGAGCATCAGCCACCACATTGGCCTTGCCTGGATGGTACTGAATCGTGAGATCGTAATCCTTGATCAGCTCCAACCATCTGCGTTGCCTCAGATTCAGATCCTTCTGGGTAAAAATGTACTTAAGGCTTTTGTAATCAGTAAAGACATCACAAGATTCACCATACAAATAGTGTCTCCAAAGCTCCAAGGCGAACACTACCGCAGCCAGCTCCAAATCATGTGTTGGGTAGTTCTGCTCATGCTTCTTCAACTGTCTAGATGCGTAAGCCAGAACCTTTCCTTCTTGCATGAGCACACAACCCAAACCAACTCGAGAAGCGCCGAGTAAATCGTGAAATGTTTCCTGTGCTCAGAACAAGGAGAACAGGAGCGGTCACCAACCTTTCTTTCAAAGTCCGAAAACCTGCTCACAGTCATCATCCCATCGAAACTTCACATCCTTCTTAGTGAGTCTGGATAAGGGCTTGGCAATGATGGAGAAATCCTGCACAAATCGCCAATAATAACCTGCCATTCCAAGGAAACTTCTCACTTCTTTGACGTTGGTCGGCCTTCCCCATTCTACCACTGTGGAAATCTTGCTTGGATCAACTGATATTCCCTTATCATTGATAACATGCCCCAAAAACCCTACCTCAGACATCCAGAACTCGCACTTCTTCAGCTTGGCATAAAACTTATTCTCTCTTAGCGTCTCCAACACCAGCCTCAGTTGACGCCCATGATCTGCTTCACTCTTGGAGTAGATCAAAATATCATCAATAAAGACGACGACAAAATCATCCAGATACTCATGCAGCATCCTGTTCATTGTCTCCATGAAGGCAGCAGGGGCATTCATTAGTCCAAAAGACATAACTTTAAATTCAAAGTGCCCATACCTTGTGGAGAACGTCGTTTTCTCAATATCCTCCTATCGGATAGGAATCTAATTGTATCCCGATTGAGATCAATCTTGAAAATACCTTTTGCCCCTTAACCGATCAAATAGATCTTCAATGCGTGGCAAAGGATATTTATTCTTAATGGTCAGCTGGTTGAGAGCACGATAATCAATGCACATGCGCCAACTACCATGCTTCTTCTTGGTAAATAGCACAGGGGCCCCCCACGGAGAAACACTGGGACAAATAAGACCCTTCACCTTTAGATCGTCCAACTGCTTCTTTAGTTCCTCCTGAAAAGGTCGTGCTAAACGGTACGGGGTCATGGAAACTGGTCGAGCGCCGGGAACTAAATCAATCCTGAACTCCACTAGGCGAGGTGGAGGCATCCCTGGCAGATCTGCTGGAAATACGCCCAGAACTCTGAACCATCGATACTGCGGCGGTCAAAAGCGAACTTCGGCTTCTCCAAAGAATGACAAAAGAAAGCCACTTTTGCCGCCGACTACCCGAAACAAATCGCCAAAGACACAGGAGTATAAGAAGGGCACTACCGAAAAACTATCTCCGCCTGCAGAGCGAGACTCGCAGAGTTATCGTCTTCCAAAAGCATGATATGACCGCATCGTATCTATGCAACCAATCCATACCCAAAATAACGTCAAACAGTTCCATCTTCATAACCATCAGATTAGCAGTAAAATCTTCCCCGTCTAAAGAGATCACACAACCGGGACAAACTGTGGAACTAGAAAGAATCCCTCCAAGTGAATTAACTAAAACTGACTGAGCTATAGACTGCATACTCAACTTCGCCTCGGCTAGCAAACTCTAACGATGCAAAAGAGAAAGTAGCCCCGAGAATCAAACAAAACAAAAGCCTCCATCGAATCCACCAAGAGCTACTGTCACCACATCGGACGACCCATCGACTCAAGAGTCGGCATGGCGAGGAGATCGATGTCACAGGCGGCGAGCCCCAACACCGGTATATGGCGATGTGGCCGGCTGCCGGAAGTCTTGAATGCGCCACCGGGAACAAAGGCTGCAGGAGGGCAGCCAAAAGTACCACAGTGGTGGAATCCATCCAGAGTAGGATAGTAGGGCTGTGGATGCATCCATGGTCGAGTGGGAGAAGCCAAAGATCTGCACCGATCCTCAAGAAGAAGCGGCAAGACGGTGCCAATGCTGGAACTGGCTCCCACTTGATAATACTTGTCGGGTTCCACATAAACCAACGCCTTGTGGCCCTCCCGACCACAAGGGCGACAAGCACCACCAGTACACTCTGCAAAGACGATGTTCATTACCACACTTGAAGCACTTCATGCCTTGTCCTAGGACCGGATGCATCCTAGGAGCATTGACGACGGCCGAGAAATGGAGGATGACTGTGGCTTTGTGAACCTGGTCCCGAACGAGTTCTCAAGGGCCCTTGAACTTTTGGAAACAGGTTTCAGAGATCGACCCGCTTCCTCCTCCGGTACCCTTCCCGTGATTGCCACCACCTCCAGAGCCATGGTACCTCCTGTACCCTACAACTCTTCCCCAATCTGCATCTCTAGCTCCATGCCCCTGGCCTACTCTACCAGGGAGCTAAAATCACGCAGCTCCAATGCCCCCAACACTTGACGAAATTCCTGCCTGAGCCCTCTGCGAAACATCTTAGCCTTCTCCGCCTCATTGGTAGCCACGGCTGGAACGAAGCGGATTAAGTTATTGAAACCCACTTCATATTCATCACAGACATCTTCCCTCGCTTGTAACTATTCAAAGATACCTCCATCCTTTCCACAAATGAGGCAGATAGAACCTCCTCTGAATCGCTCCACAAATAGTTCCTAAGTTGTTTGGTCCATGGGCAGCAGATTCTAGCCGACAGACTCCTTCCCACCAGAGATCCGCTTGCCCTTTAGTGAAAGGCCACGAATTGAGCCCTCTCGCTCAAGTCAATCCCAACGCTCCCAAATGCCTCTCTATGTGACGGTTGCTAGTTAAGATCAATCAAGCGTGCGTGCCAAATTCATCAAAAGTGTCCAGCCAAAAGCATTCCATCGATGCAGATCCCATAGCACCCACCGCCGCACCATCGTGGAACATACACAGAGGCGGTGCAGTGCACTTGGTGGCGCCGACCTCCTGACTCGCCGAAGCCACTTCTTCTTCGACCCTGGCTCTCCACCTGACGAACTCTGAACTTGGTGGGCGTTGCTGGCCTCGTCAAGCACCTCAAGCCACGACCACGACCACGGCCTCCACCCTTGCCATCTCTAAAACATCACAAACAAACATAAACTCAAATATTAAGTATACATCAAACTAGATTAATCAATGCGTGAGATGCAATGCAAACCCAAACCCCACTATTGTGCTTAGTGTGTCAAGATTAAGGTTTCATTAATCTCGCTCGATACTAATCAGAACACCCCAGCCATACAAGGCAGGAATGCTACCAAAATAAGTAAAATTAAACATATTCAAACTAAAGCATCTTACAAAAATTAAGTAACCTCCTTTGTATAACCAAGTATACCTGGAGGTTCCAACAGATGCATATATTATTAACAAAACTCAAAATCCAAAGTTCATCAAAACATTGCATAATCAAAATTCAACGCTCTCCTTATTACAAGTAACCAAATGCATTCAGGCATAGCCAAGATAAAACCTTAAACAGCTTTGCTTGCTATTAAGGTATTAACTATCAAAAATCATCTTTAAAAGAATGTGAGGTAGTGTGTGCGCCTTAGCAATTCTACTCCTCCCATGCATGCCGTTCTTGCAGGTGGTACCTAAAAAAACAGCAAACACAAGAAATGAGCCCAAAGACTCAAAGAAATATAATAAATGGTATCCCAATGTATAAACATGCAAAACAACATTTGAACTTCTCAAATCCATATATCAACCATCATACACACGCATGCTATGCAATATGCTCAAAAGATGATCCTCTTCCTTCACTTTCCTTTTTGCATTTTACGGTAATGCAAAGTGTGCATCCGTCGATGCACACCCATGCCTCGCACCATATCCTGCATAGGGACCATTGCCCATACTCCACGCGTATGGGGACCTAAGCCCATGCTCCTCAAGCATGGGGACCTTTAGCCCATCATTTACATGACGGGGACCTCAAGAGTTGCTTGGTCATCACATGACCAAGTCTTCAATAATCCAACATGATGCATGTGTATGAATTTCTCAAATAAACAAACATGCATCCTCAACAATATTGCATATGAAAATCCTGTTCATACTCTAAAAATCATAAACATGGTCATCACAACTAATGAACTATCAAAGTTAACATATAACTCCTATCTCTAGCAATAATGCACAATACAAGCTATGCCATCATCACATTTCATGAGCACACAATTTCTCATAACATAACCTAAGCATTGCCATTCATCAACATACTATAACCATCATTATACTTGCCTTAACCGCGGGAGAGTGAGGGACGCGCCGAAGGTGCCGCCCCCGGAACCGGTCCACCACCTGAGTAATTATTATAATGCACACTAAGACGGCAGTAGCGGACTAACCCAAAGTATACAACAACAATCTCTAACTTGCAAAAGCGTCTAACTCGATCCAACCCCAAATCCTACACGTCAATCTGTCCCCTCGGTGGATAGTCAACTTCTAAAATTCATAACTATTTCTACAGAAGTCCAATTCAGATTTTCTTAGACTTTATGGAAAGGTAATTAAATTTCCTAAATAAACTTAGTTGGGGAGCCCTTCTGATTCTGCCATCTACTGCCCCTACCAAGCCAATCTACAGAACGTCAATTATCGCGTCGGGTTCTCTGGACAGTACACTAAAATTATCATAACTTTCAGTACGTGTATCTAAATCTCGAGTTCTTGATCTTTCTGAAAATCTGAGACATTGGTCTACAACTTTTATTATACTGAGCTTCTCTGATTTCCCCTTTAACTAATCGTTTCAATCAGATTACTAAAACCTGTCAGAACAGCAACGAATCTGCGGAACAGTCCCACTAATAAAATCATAACTTCTGCTACAGGGGTCCAATTTACGTGTTCTAGCCCTTCACGGAAAGGTGATGACGTCCCCTACAATATCCTAAGAGACATCCTGGACCAATTCTGCCATTGAACCCATGAAAGACCCGATTCTCTCTAATCTGTCCTGAGCAGCCCTAAATACCGACATCGCTAGAACAACTAATTGAACACCTAATCGAAGGAGAACGAAAGTTACCAGGGATGAGCTGTTGGAGATGATGAGCAGCCCACAAACCCTTCCTCTTCCTTCTCCTCTTCCCTCCCTCCCTTCCTCCTTCTTCTCCTTTCTTGGCAGCCACCACGCGATCCTCCTCTTCTCCTTCCTTGGACGACCAGCGGGAGGAGGACGAGCTTGCCGGCAGCGGGGGAGGTGCAGGGGGAGGTGCAAGGGACCAGGGAGGAGTGCCTAAGGGCGGCGGCCACAAGGGGGTGAGGGGAGGGGCGGCCAAGGGAGTGGGAGGGGGTATGGGCGGCTAGGGTTTGGGAAGTTCCCCCGCTTGGTCGGCCATTAGGGGGCTGTATGGGCCAAGGCCCAGGCCCATGTTGCCCCCAAAGTGCTGTTAACTCCTTTATTATCTGATTAATTGAGAAATTTCTATTTGATCCTTCTTCTAAATCGACTCCGAAATGGACCTTCTCTTTGAATTATTGCTCCCTTTCGAATTATACATGTGGAGTATTACACAACATTTCTAAAGAAATTCACCCTCACCACTTGAAACTAAGGTAAGTGTAACACTTCACCGATTTCATATCCCAACGGTGGTGTACCTCGCAAAACCCAGTACACAACCAGAACCTCAATCTCTCAATAACAACTATCATCACACATATCCATCATATTAATCAAATCATAAGCATAACGATCAACTAGCAACTCTATCACAGAACAACTATAGTAATTCAATAGAAGCGATATGCAATGTAATAACCCAATCTCACCTCATCGTGCATAGTGTGTCAAGTTTAATAATTCAAGTACCACGGACCTACAAATTCGCTCGATACTAACTCAGAACACCCCAAATTTCAACGTGAGCTTGGAATGCTACCAAAATAACAAGTAACAATTTAAAACCTAAGACATAAGTCTATTTGGCAGAACCTCCTTTCTATAGTTAACTATACCGAGGTTCCATCAGATATCAATGATAATAATCAATAATCCAAACGTCCAAATTAAAACATAATCATAAAACATCCATAAGTCGCTAATCAACGCTATTACAAACCATCAAATGCATAAAACATAACCAGAGAAATTTATAAGCGCTTCTCAGTTATTAACACATAATCCAAACTTAATCAAATGTGAATAGTTTGTGGTGGTGTGCAACCAATCTTATGACTATTCCTTCACATGCATGACGTTTGCGCAATAGGTACCTAAAAAAAATACAAACAAACAGAAAGAGTGAGTCTAAGACTCAACAAAGTACAATTATAAAGACAATTCATTACACAACTATATCATCATCATCCAACCACAATTCTTTAGTAAACCAAACCATATGCTCATGTAATGCAAATGCACAAATGCAACTTTTCTTTTTTCTATGCGTATACGAAGACGCGGAGTATGCATCCGCCGATGATACCCATGCCTCGTGCCTTCTAGCACAGGATTATAAGCCCACACTCCACGAGTGTGGGTATCTCAAGCCCATGTAATACATGATGGGGACCTCAAAATCAATACTTGGTCACCACGTGACCAAGCCTCAAAGATGTTAACATGATGCATATGTATCAATCCTTTTATTCACATAAACATGTATTAGCCAAAAGCAACATACATGAGTAAAGAACATACCCATACTACTATCATTCAAGAATAGAGAACACACTCATCAGGCTAGCATACAAGAACAAAGAACATACACCTACTACTAGCATTCATGAACAATCACCCTTAATTATTCTACCACTAATTGTACTTGCCTCAAAGTATGCGAAGATTGATGATGCGAAGAGGCCACTGCCCCCATAATCAATCCCCCACCTGAATAATTTTAACAAGCACTCTAATATAATAATCCTAGACAAGACGTTGCTAGAAACAAATATACGACTAAGTACGCTCCCTAGCGCAACCCAAAACATTAACTCAGAATATCCCAAATATGGGTGTGTGTTTCAAATGTAAGAAAATGAGTAGAAATTAAAACTTTTCTTGCATCTTGAAGTTTTTAAACTTTTCTGTAATTTTGTAAAGGAATTGTGGAATTCAAAACTTAAATCTCCAATTGACTACAATCATGACCTCCTTGTTGAGAATCTTGTGTTCAACCTCTGGAAATATTTTTCCTTGGTTCTAGGGCTGCTATGTGACTCCTCTGAAAAATTTCAAAATTTTTAGAAATTATTTGGTAATTTTTAAGAGGCAATCAAACCAGTTTGACTACTTGGTCAAACCCTAGAACAATCCTTCTAGAATTTTTGGAGAAAAATTCTTTAAATAAAAACCTCTAGAAAATTTACACAAGGTTTATCTTGGAGTGAGGAACCTCCAAATAAAATTTCAGAATTTTTGGAGTTGGTTTGCTACCTCTAAAAATTCTTCCAAGCTCAACTTCAAATTCAAACCCTAGTCGCCATCATGTTGTCGCTCGAGCCAATGGACTCGACCCAATCAACTAGTCACTCGCGTTTCGATCGCTTTTGGCGTGCGGCTTTTGGACCGTTGGATCTCCATCGGTCGGCCCACGCTTGCATAAGCTTTGCTTTTCGATCGCTTGAGCCGTTGATCTTCATCCAACCGCTGGTGTTGGGCCTGTGCTCGCTGGTTGGGCTCAACCCATTCCTTCTCGTTCGACTCGAGCCGCTTGGTCGTTGTCTTGCTGCCGGTGGGCCCTCTCGTCGCTGGTCATCTCCTTCCTCGGTCGCTCGCTCGAGCACGAGCGCCATGGCGTGGCGAGGCCGCGTGGTGCCTTGTCCACTCCATGGAGTCCTCGCAACGACTCTTAGCATTTAATGCTCGCTGCTGGTCGCCCCAAAGTTTCCTTCTTACTTACTCTGTCGCTCGGCTCGCCCATGGCGAGCCATGAGCCGAGCTCACCCTTAAACTTTGCCCTAGCTCCAATCATTGCTCCCCGGCTATTTAAAGCCCCAAGCTCTTCCTCTTTCTCTTTTCAAGCACCTGTAGCTTTGCCTTGCTTGCTCTCCTGTTGCTTGTGCTCAAACCCCAATCCACAAATTGCCATTGTCGGCTGTGGAGCTCTTAAATCACCGGTGCTTCGAGGGTTCTTTTTCGCTTCGTCAAGATCACTTCAAGACCCTCAAGACCTTCGCAAATCCACTAACTCAATTTTGGCTTGCCTTCACAGAATTGCTTGAATTGGGTTTTGATCTCCTTCGCCGAAGTTCACCCCTTTCGCCTTCAACTCGTAAGGACCTCCTCTCTTCAATTACTTGCTCATGGACTTTCCTTGAGCCCTATTGAAGATATTTTGATGACGCAGTTTGTTCGCTTTGCTCAGCCGCTTTTCTCCGCGGTCGTCTTCCTCAACACCGGCAGTTCAACGTCATGGAGCCGCTCCGCCCATCTCCTAGTCTCCCCAAAGACTCGAGTAACTTCTTGGTAGTCCCTAGAAGCTAGGCACCTACTTACTTGAACCGCATGAGCTCCCTTTTTGTTGTCTTTTGGCCGTGCTTTTCACCGTCGTTCTTCTCGGCCGCCGGCTTGTTCTAGGTCGGCTCATTGCCGAGAGTACCAACTTTGGGTGCGCAGTTATTACAAACCAATCCCGCCTTTAGCTCATTGCCAGTGATCAGAAGTCACCGCGGTGAGGCCATCTTTGGTTCGGCTCGTTGTCGGACAGGATAGCGATCTTAGCGACACCATTAACGCAAAGATTCGTCATTAATTTGGCCAATGATTGGTTTAACAATTAATGGCTGTCCTAAGTTAGCCTTTGTGTGCCGACATGTGGGACCCGTGCTCGTAAACGTGAGTTAAGTTTGGGTCATAGCCTAATTTACTTATAGGTGGGCCCCTGTGTTTAATCCCACGGTGAGTAGCTTAATAGTCGCCTACATGTGGGCCCAATACCACTTAAACCGCTTCGCGCGTCGCAACACTTTGTTGATCTGGACCGTCGATTTAAGATCTACGGCTTAGATCGTGGAACATTTGGACCACCGAACCTCAGCCGCCCATTTTAAGATCTATGGCTTAGATCATGTGGAACGTTCGGACCACCCAACCTCGGTAATCCATTTTAAGATCTACGGTTGAGATCCGCGGACCGCTCGGACCCCGGACGCCCCCGTAGCATTAGTCGCCCATTTCTAGATCTGCAACTCAGATCTCGTTGAGCGCTCGACCGTCCGATCTCAACTTGCACTCTGAGCCGTCCGCTTTTAGATCAGCGGCCCAGATCGATTTGAACGTTCGGACCGTCCGAACGTTTAATCAATCTGAGCTGTTCGTTTTCAATCCAACCGAGTTTGAGTGTGGGTGTTCACGCGTCTTTGTGCTCTCGCTGCACTTGGCTGCAATGCGATTTCAAATCAACGGCCCAGCTTTTCCACTTTAAGTTAGTTTGTTTAAAAACCTAGAAGCTTTATTTGCAAACTAAAAATTGTATTAAACTTCAAAATTGCTTAACTATTTTGTTTTAGCGCCTTTCGGTTGATTCAAATTTTGTTAGTTCTGGTTTTAACTAAGATTTAATATAAAAATGATTGTAAGCTTAGTTTTGCTCCAGAAAATTGTTTTAATAGATTTAATTTCAGCTTAGCTTTATTTATTGCATTAAAATTCTTTTAACTTGAAAAATGCATAAGTCTTTCTCTGTAGCTCCTTTTTAGTGAAACCAAATTTGTTGGTTTCCTCTATTAGTGTGCTTAATTTTAGAATAGGTTTTAGGCATGCTACTATTTTTTTGGTTGCATTTAACTTGTGCTCTTTTTCATGTCTTTGTAAAATCATAGAAAATGCATCCTAGCTCTAAATGAGGTGAATCCAATTGTGTTGTTCATCTCATGTGGTGCTCTATTTACCAGAAAAATTTTAGGTGCAACACCTTTCTGGAAATTTGTGGTAAAAATTTAACTTTGGATGAACAGTACCTGAGGTGAATTTTTCAGCATTTTTCCAGACGACCAAACTTGATTTGGCCATAACTTTAGCATTGAGTATCCAAATCAATTGGTTCTTGTTGCTAAATTCCTTAAAAATCATGCTCTACCTGCTGTAAAAATTTTGGGGCCTTTCGCCGAAGTTGGTTTTTGAGCCTT